>PVHY01002759.1:0-120153 GCA_004024945.1 Uropsilus gracilis
CCTCCTTGATGGATGCGTAGTATTCCATCATGTATATGTACCACATTTTTTTTAGCCAATCATCCGTTTGGGGGCATTTGGTTTGTTTCCAATTCTTTGCAACTGTAAACAGGGCTGCAATGAACATGCGTGTACATGTGTCCTTTTGAATTAATGTCTTCATGTTCTCTGGGTATATTCCTAGTAGTGGGATTGCTGGATTGCTGCACTATTTATAATAACCAGGATATGGAAACAACCCAAGTGCCCCAAAACAAACGAATGGACCAGAAAGTTGTGGTATATGTACACGATGGAGTATTATTCATCAATCAAAAAAGACAAACTATGTCATTGGCAGCAACATGGATGTAAGGAATAACGTTAGCAGAAATAAGCCAGAAAGAAAAGGACAACTACTGGATGGTCTCACTTATATGTGGGATATAAGGGAAACAAACAAATGGACAAGAAAAATTTTAAACTGTCAGCAGAACCGAAACAGAACAGCAGAACAAGCGAGGAGGAGGGTAAAATTGGCGGAGGGATGGGCACAAGATGATGGTTCATGGGTAGATGATGTAAAAAAAACATATAAATGTACTTATATATACACAATACCTGAGGCAGGCCCGTGCACGGATGAGACTCCCACCTATCCCCCTGGTGGCAGCCACCAGGGGTCTGGGGTAGGCACCCCATGGGGTTCTGGGAGAGGGAGGGCGGCCCTTAGCTCCTTTGCATCCTGGAGCAGGGCGTCACCTCTGCTGGGGGCGGGGCTACAGGCGGGGAGGGGGTTCCCTTCTTGTCACTCCCACTTCTAACAGGTATCACTGGAAAAGAGAAAACCAACAATCTACTGACACAGGAGAAAAGAAAAACAAAGGCCCTGGTAATGATCGTCACCTGGGTGAGACCCAAACTGAGCAAGATCAGACCCACAAGACATGACTGTAAGATTAATCACATAAATAACCTAGCAAAGAGCTTTGCCTACAATGTTCTAGGAGGGAGCTAATGAAACAAGCCCCTGATCCAGAGATCACACCAGGGTGAGCGAAGCGCCTTCCTCTCCCATCTGGGAAAGAAAGCCCCAGAGAAGGGGCTGTAGCCCTGCAACAAAACTGTGAACCACAAGAGTGAAGAGATGGACAGATCTCTAACGGGAGTCTGTCCCCACCACAGAACCCCACTAACTACAATGGCCAAGAGATAGGATCCCAACACCAGATGCCAGAGCTAAAAGGCTTAAAAGCAGCACCACAGGACAGAAAACAGAACAGAGGAGGCAACCAGCATGAATGAGGAGGCATGAATCCCAGCAACCACACAGGTCTGAAGAAAAGGAGACAGTCAATTTCAGAGCAGAAAATGCCACAAAAAAGGAACCTGGAGAGCAACGCTACACACCTGCCCTGCAAGAGGTCCCAGATGAGCAGGGATGGGCTACCTGCCTCAAAGTTATTCTTAGAAATCAAGTAGCATGGACCAACAGGTCACAGGAACTCAGGTCCTCACCCAGGTAAGAACATTTACCAGATATCGGAAGAGACAAACGGGCCAAACAACGAACAATTAAACATCAACTTCACCAACCAACAAATCGCAGAAAGATGGGAGTTTGAGTGACTGGAGGGGGTATATGGAGAGGGGAGGAGGGAGGGCCATATATGTCACAGATATGATAAGTCAATAAAATTGATTATTTAAAAATATATATATACACATATATATGAGCAGTCTATTTTTAAAAAATAAAATTAAATATTAAGAAAATTAAGCAATGACGGGCATGGTGGTGCATGCCTGTAGGTGGCAGCCTTTGAAGCCACGGCCTGGGCCAGGGATTGCGGTTCGAGTGCAACCAGGGCCAAGTAGCGAGATCTAGTCCCAAAAAATAACTGGGCATGGTGATGCGCGCCTGTAATCCCAGCTACCTGGGAAGCTGAGGCTGGGTATTGCTTGAGTCTGTGGTACCTGGGCAACATGAACCTGCGGTTCCACAGGCAAAAATAGCGAGACTTAGTCTCAAAAAAAAAAAAAAAAAAAAAAAAAAAAAAAAAAAAAAAAAAAAAAAAAAAAAAAAAAAAAAAAAAAGGAAAATAAGTAGAGGGAAAAAAATAGTTCAATATCATTTGTTAAAAAGGAAATACAAATCAAAACCACAAGGTATCACTTTATATCTGTGAGAATGTCCTATATCAAAACACATCTGGTAAGGATGTGTGTGTGGGAGAACACTTACCCACTGTTGGTGGAAATGCAATTTGGTGCAGCCTTTATGGAAAATGGTATAGAGATTAAAATGGAAATTCCATATGCTCTATCTTGGTATTCCATATGATCACTACTAGGTATTTACCTAAAGAATAAGAAAACATCAACACAAAAAGATGAATGCACTCCTATGTTCATAGCAGTACTATTCACACTTGCTAACTGATGGAAGCAACCTAAGTGCTCAGTGATACACAACTGGATAAAGAAATTGTGAAATATATACTCAATGGGATACTACTCAGCTATTAAAAAGAGTGAAATGCCATTTGGGGCAAAATGGATGGATCTTGAATTGATTTGTTAAGAGAAATGTCAGAAAGTGGAAGACAGATACTAGATGGTTTCATTTATCTGCGAAATATAACTAACCAGAAAAAAAACAAAACAAAACATCACATATTGCAAAGCACAGCCAGAGGGAATTAGGGGAAGGGAAGAGAAGGGAAGGGAGGACATAGGACATTAGCATGGGAGGTTTAATGGAGAGTAAGTGAAGCATGTGTACATATGGAGGTGTAAAAATATAACCCCAAAGTTATGATATGTAAACAACTGAAAAATTAATTTAAAAGATTATACAAATGACAATCATAAAAAACTCAACATCACCGTTACTGGGACTTGAAAATTAAAACAACAGTAGATACCGCTAAGCACTTCTTAGACTGACCACAAAAATCATGACCACATACATGTCAATAAACTTCTCCATTTTATCTTCTAGGGGATTTGCAATGCTAGGTCTTATGCTTATATGTTTAAATCTATGTGAGTTAAATTTTGTTTGTGGTGTAAAATAGAGGTCTAATTTTCTTTTATGGCATGTAGTTATTCAGTTTTTCCACCATTTGTTAAAGATTTTTCCTTTTCCTTTGAATGTTTTGGTTCCTTTGTCAAAATTTGCTGAATATCAATAGGGGGGTATTTATGGGTCTTCTATTCTGTTCCATTGTTCTGCATCTATTTTAATATTAGTATAGTATTATTTATAGCTTTCTAGTGAAATTTGAACTTAAGAATTTTAATGTCTCTGGATTTGTTCTTTCTCAGGATGTCTTTTGTTAGCAGGGTTTTTTTGGACCCATACAAATTTTAAGCCTTTTTTAAAAATTCTGTGAACCTGTGAATAATTCCCTTATTAGTTGTTTCTGTTTTTCTATTTCTTTATCACTCAGTCTTGATAGGCTAGATCTTTCTAGGAATTTACCCATTCCCCCTCCCCCAGTGTATATATGTTTGTTGGGATGGAATTATCCAATCTCTTATGATCCTATATTTGTGTGTGTCAGTTTAATGTCTCTTCCATTTCAGATAAAACTTTTTAGATTTTCAATTTTTTCTTAGTCTAATTAACATTTTTTAAATTTTTAAAATAAGCTTTTAGTTCTTTTTCTATCATTTGTCTAGCGTCTTTCATTTATTTCTACTTGGATCTTTCTTATTTCCATTCTACGTTCGGACCTAATCTATTTCCACTTTGGACCTAATCTGCTCCCACTTTCTTAAGATATAAAATTAGGTTGCTCATTTAAGAAATTTTTTTTTTTTTTTTTTTTGAGACTAGGTCTCGTTATTTTTGCCCGTGTAACCACAGGCTCTCGTTGCCTGAGGTACCACACACTCAAGCAATCCCCAGCCTCAGCTTCCCAGGTAACTGGGATTACAGGTGTGCGCCACCACGCCCAGCTATTTTTTGGGACTAGGTTTCACTGTGTTGCCCCAAGCGGGACTCAAACCGCGATCCCTAGCCCCGGCCGCTTCATAGGCTGAAACTTACAGGCACGAGCCACCGCGCCCAGCCGAGAAATTTTTATTTTCTTAATACAAGCATGTGTCAGCCGGGCACGGTGGCTTGTGCTTGTAAGCTTCAGCCTATGAAGCGGCCGGGGTTAGGGATCGCGGTTCGAGTCCCGTTTGGGGCCCGTAGCGAGACCTAGTTCCAAAAAAAATAGCTGGCCGTGGTGGCGCGTGCCTATAATCCCAGCTAGCTGGGAACTGAGACTGGGGATTGCTTGAGTCTGTGGTACCCCGGGCAACGAGAGCCTGCGGTTCCACAGGCAAAAATAACAAGACCTAGTCTCAAAAAAAAAAAAAAAATACAAGCATGTGTCACTAAAAATGTCCTTCTTAGGACTGGTCGCATAGGTTTTGGTGTGTTTTGTTTCCTTTCTTTCCCCTGAAAAATTTCCCCTTGTATCTCTTCTTCACCCATTGCTTTTTGAGGAATTTGTTTACTTTTCACACATTTATAAACTTTCTGCTTTTCTTCTTGTTTTGGATTTCTAGTTCATACCAGTATGATTAGGAAAGATTCTTGGTGTGATTTCAATCTTTTTAAATTTACTAAGATTTGTTTTGAGTCTTATTATATAATCTACCCAAGAGCATGTTATATGGATACTTAGGGAAAATGTGTATTCTACTGCTGATTAATGGCATGTTCTATAAATGTCTGCTAGGTCCATGTAGCCTAACATATGATTCAGAAATCAATGTTCTTTTTTGATTTTCTGTCTGGATAATATACCACTGCTAAAAATGGAGTATTGAAATTATCTACTATTATTATATTGTCTATTTCTCCCTTCAGCCCTGTCAATATTTGCTTAACTTAGAGGTGCTCTGTGTTGGATGTGTGTATACATAATAGGTATATATTTATAGTAGTTATAATACTTATATCTTCTTGATGAATTGATCATTTTACCATTTACTGTTTTAAGTCTTTTTTCTGACACAAATATAACTACAGTTTTTTTTTTTCTTTTGGTTTCCATTTGCATGGAATATCTTTTCCCATCTCTTCACTTTGAGCCTAATAGGTCCTAATAATTGAAGTGAGTCCCTTTTAGGTAACATAATTAGGTCTTGTGTTTTTTTTAAATGCATCTTGCTGCTTTGTATCTTTTGAATGATAAATTCAATTTATGAAGTAATTATTGGCATTGAAGAACTTATTAGTACTATCTTATTATTCTTTTTCTAATTTCCATTATTTCCTTTTTCCTGTTTTCTGCCTATCTATATGAAGTAGTCATTTTCTGTGGCAGTGCTACTTTCCCTTTACTTATTTTTTGTGAATCTACCCTGGGTTTTTTTTTTTTTTTTTTTTTTTTTTTTTTTTTTTTTTTTTTTTTTTTTTTTTTTTTTTTTTTTTTTTTTTTTTTTTTTTTTTTTTTTTTTTTTTTTTGAGACAAGGTCTCGCTGTTTTTGCCCGTGGAACCGCAGGCTCTCGTTGCCCGGGGTACCATGGACTCAAGCCATCCCCAGCCTCAGCTTCCCAGGTAGCTGGGATGACAGGTGCGCGCCACCACGCCCAGCTATTTTTTGGAACTAGGTCTCGCTACGGGCCCCAGGCGGGACTCGAACCGCGATCCCTAAGCCCCGGCCGCTTCATAGGCTGAAGCTTACAAGCACGAGCCACCGTGCCCGGCAGGACCCTGGGTTTTATTTTGTGGTTATCATGTGACTAAATAAAACAGCTTATAGATATAACAGTATACTTGAAGCTGCCAGCAATTTAACTTCAATCATAAAAAAGTGTTCCTCCACTTTACTCCCCTTATATTTTTGATGTCACAATTTATCTCTTTTTATACTGTGCATTCACTAACATATTACAACAGTGTAGTTCCTGTTAACTCTTTTTTCCTTTAGCTTTTCATTATAGTTAAGTGGCTAACACACCATCTTTTTGTTTGTTTGTTGTTTTTTGTTTTAATTTTTTATTTCATAATTATCATACAATATTGGCCATGTTTGCATGATTGTATTGTATCCCTTATTCCCCACCCCACTGCCCCTTTCCCCTTCCCCCCTCTGGTCACGCCAACTCCTCTTGCTGCCAAGTTGTTGGTCTATGTTTGGCCCACTGTTCTTTTCTTTTTTTAGAGCTATGTCCTTTTTTCCTGGGTGTGGACTTGCACTCCAGGACAGCAACAGATGAGGCTGCTCAGATTTCCAGGAGTAGCTGAGGCAGATAATCAGGCCAAGCATGTTGGGAATTTGTTGTCAGACAGATAAGTGGTGTGCTTCTTCAGGAACCTTTCTGTCATTTGTTGCTGGCTCTGTGCCATGCAGTTCTTATATCTGGGTTTGGGAGTCCAACTTCCAGCTGATGGTGGTGAGGCGTTTGCTGCTGGGGCAGACTTCCCCAAGTGGTTGGTCAAGCTCCTCTCTGTTCTTAGCAGTTTTACCTTGGGGCCACAGCCACAGCTCCGTGACTTTCTTCCCCCGTTGACTGGTAAAGGAGGAAGCCTCTTTCATGCTGTACATTACTGTGGGCCCAGGGTTTGATTCCCCAGTACCTGAGATGATTCAGGTAGAAATCTGTGACAGGTCACATTAATCACTGGTTACACCTTCCTGTCTCAGTGGTTCCCAACACAGTGCTTACCCCACCCACGTAGTGAGAGTATCCGGGGCCACTATTACTTCCTTTCCTCTGCATCAAATCTGCAGCTGGAGAGACTGGATTTTTCATTACTAGTACAGTTCTATTGAGGTTGGAGTAAACCAGAGGGGAGACCCCCTCCCCAAGCCCAAGACCCAGAAGAGGTGCCAAGCACCCACCCCTTGCCCACATGGAGGCAAAGGCCAGTTCCCCCAGCCTGAGATCCCTGGACCAGGAGTCCCTGAGACCCTGAGGTTCCGGATAGGACTCACTCTTGCCCCTGCCCCTGCCAGTGGTCTGGGTGCGGCAAGGGTGAGCTGGAGCTCCTCTCCAAGGGTCTGCATGGTTCGAAAGGACCTCAGCTCCCTCCTCTGGCTCAACAAGGCTCACTGGGTCAGGCTTGGAAGGCGGAGCCTACTAACCTCTCACAGCTCATGCCCCTTGGGTGCCACCCCCCAATCCATCCTCCCCCCCCCCACACACACTGAAAGGGTGGAGGCCAGAGTCTCCAGCCCCAAGATCCTGAGAGCCTGGGGGTACAAAATTTACTCTGTCCCCTAGTGGGAAGCTCCCCAGAGGGTCAGGCCTTTCCAGGGGGCCTCAGGCCCTGCTCCCAGCCCAGCTTGGATCAGGGCTAGGTCTGATGGGTGGGGCCTTCTGGTGGGGCCTACAAATCCCCTTTCCCAGCTCCAGGCCCCCAGGGTTCTGTCTATCCTTCATTCCCCCTCCCCAGTAAGGGAGGAGGTCCCTCAGCCCAAGACCTCTAGATCCCAAGACTCTGCAACCCCAAGACCCCAATGGCATATGACATGCCTGCCTGCACCACTGCCAGCAGTCTAAGCTGCAGCAGAGGCATGCTGGGGGCTTCTCCTGGACCCGGGCGGTGCAGGGGGACTTTCAACTCTCTCCTCCCAGCCCAACTGGGACTAGGGTTGGGCCTGGAAGGCAGCAGAGCCTACTAATCTCCTATCCCCAGCCCAGGTCCAGCAGAGGTGCCAAGACCCCACCCCCTGCCCACATGGAGGCAGAGGCCGGCTCCCTCAGCCTGATATCCCTGGACCCGGAGTCCCTGAGACCCTAAGGTCCTGGTAGCATAGGACTCCCCCTCCCCCCACCCCTCACCAGCGGCCTAGGCCATGGTGAGGTTGAATTGGAGCTCCGCTCCAAGGTTCTGCATCGCTCAAAAGGGCCTCGGCTACTAACACACCATCTTATTACGGAACTAGCATTTTCCAAATTATTACATTTTAACAATGTTTTATGCTTTTATCTGTTTTCATGTCATTAAGCAGTATCTTTTTATTTCAGTTTGAAGAGCTTTTTTCAACATCTTTTGGTAGGTGATCAAGTGGTGACAAACTCTCATAAGCTTTTGTTTTTCTGGAGGGAAAAGGTTTGAGAGAAATGGTTCAGGGGAGAGGTTCTGGGAGAAATTTTAGAAGTAGAAGACCTGTGGGAGAAGGTCCTGGGTTATGGTTCAGGGGAGAAGCATTATTTAGGGTTTATAGGAATGAAAATTCATTTTAAATATGCAGCTTTCAAAACATTAGTATAGAATAAAACTAATTTTTAAAATAATTTTAAGTATATGGAAAAGACCCAGATTATATAAGTTTATTCTATTTTTTAGTAAACAAATATTAATTTAATTTAAAATTATTAATTTTCAATAATAGATATTCTAATGTTGTATTTCTATATTCTAAGAACAAGTAATAATTATTTTTTAAGGCAAAAACAATTTCAAAGTTCTTTTTCATGAGATTCCCAGGTAGGAAAGCCGTAAGAGAGAAGAACGTTTGGGAGGCAGTGGGAGGAATAGTTGGCAAAAAGGGCTGAGTCAACCGCAGGCTTGAAGATCCACTGGGAACCTGAATCACTTTACTTACTGAAGACATCTTTCTCGATGGCCAAATGTAAGTCATTGAGTAGGAATACATCTAGATTTGGTCTCATTCTTATCTGGATGTTGGGAAACGAATACATTTTCCAATGTGAAGTTCTCTTGTGAACAGAGGCCAGCAACAGCAGGGTCTGAGCAGAACTCACCTCGGCCATGGCTCATATGCCACTGTAGGAAGCATGTGCTGTAGAAAGTGGTAAAATTTAGAGCATCCCTTCCCAGTTTCTCCTCTCTTCAAACAGATGCATCAGCACTGTCAGGAGCATCAGAGCAGCACATTAAATATTCCAAAAACTAGCAGGAGACATAAGATAGAGTTTTGAGTCAAAAGGTCAAGAAAATTCATTCCATCTTCTTTGCCTGACATAAAGTTCTTAACTAAAGTTTATTAAATGAATGCTCCTTTTTCTGGTTCCAACTCAGTGGCACAAGCCAAGAGTTAAGATATAGTTGGTCCAGTACTGTGATGAAACTATGCTTAGGAAAAATGTCATCTTAGTGATAAAAAGCAGTATTTTGGAGACATCTTCCTCCCAGAAAAATCAGTAACTTCAAAGAATGTCAGTTCCAAGATGTGTGACATTACTATAACTTCCCAATTCCAGAAAATAGGACTATCTAAATAGGTTAAACTTAATGTTCCTCTTTTATTTTTTACTTCAATGCATAGATAACATCAGGTCAGTAAGTTTATTGATTTACTGCCCGGTTTTCTTGGTAAAAGTACTTGAGATATTTTCTTTGTAAACTGTATGAAAGTTCAGAATTCAGGCAGCTTGCCCAGAGTCTTCAGGAGGTTGTTTACGGGTTTGAGTCTCACTCTTGATTCTTTAATAAACTCACTTAATTTTGCCCTTCCCAATTTACTTAAGCCAACAAAGCCCAACCTCTATTTGAAAGTAAAATAGAGTAGAAAGTATCCTTAAAAGAGACTATCTCTTTCTCAAAACAGGTTAAGGGCTCAGGATTTAGGATTCAGGACTTGGATGGAATTATAATGAAAAAAATAATTTATATGACTTTGACTTCTATTCATCCTACCCAACACTGCCATAGATGCTCTTAAAATATAGCTCTGATGTATCCATTCTCCTGAGCAAGTATCCCCATCAACTATGCAGTACCTACCAAATCCAGTCTATTGTCCCCATATGACCAGAGAGCCATCATACTCTGGATCCCGCCTTGACTCTACCTGCTTCAGCAAACTTCTCAGTCTCCCATGTATGCCTCACCCACCTGCCCTTCCTCACCTTGTTGCTCTGCAGGAATCTTTCTGTCTCCACATGTCCAAATACAAAGATACTGTCAGTCTAACCTATGACAAGGATCTCATCTGCTCAACCTGACTGCTCATCTCACCTTCTTCACCCTGTGATCTCATCTGGCTCTGAAAATGCTTGCACTTTGGTTGTTTTCAAAAGTGGGAGTTCAGAGCATCCAATTAGAATGTTTCCTTACAAGTCTGTTCTACTTTTATTAACTTTGATTATCCTTAGCACACTGTCTTGCACATAATTCGAACATAAGGAATGTTCCCTGGGTAAATGCAAGAATACTAGGAATGTCCTCATCTGACTTGCCCAGAGTTTGGCTCTTCTCATATACACAGTCAGAGTCCTGCATGGTCACTAAATATTTGTGGTTTACAATGAACCTGATCCCAGATATACCCCATATATCTTGAGTGTCTGACATTTCAGTGAATCCTTCTCTTGGCAGGGATCCTTGTCCCAACTGCTAATAAATACTCCTTATGTCTGCTTCCTGGAACAAGTGATCATTCTGTCAAGACTAGTTTCAGAAATTAAGAAAATGAATATAAAAACCTTTTTCTCTTTCTCTGGTAATGGATTTTATTAACAGTTTAAATACAGTAACAAAAAAACAGGATTAACTTTAGTTTGAAAAGATTTAATGTGGCTAGGGAACATGTGACAAAAATTTTTAAAAATGGGGAATATCCAGAAAGTGATGGCAATCAGTGAGATAGATCTCTATCCTGCCTCTATCCTGCCCTTGCTGGACTTTGTACATCAGAAACTGTTTTCCCTGCCCAAATACTGCCTGGGTTCTAATTCCTGGCACTGGAAATGTATTTGGAGTACTTTTTAAAATGTACATATGTATATAAGTGCATGGGCATGGATATATCACATATGGTACTTTATTCTGATTGACACACTTATGACAGAAAATTAGAAAATAGGTTTTGGCTCAGTATCATGCTATAAGAAGAACTTGTACTCGCTTCCTCCCACAGATACAGCAAATATACAACTAGATATGAATTAATCTACTTAGCAGTAGACCTGAAATCTGGAAGAATAAAAGCTTTCATGATAGAAAAGTCAGTACATGGTGGGGGGAGGGCTAGGGGTGACAACTAAGTGGGGAGGGAGCATAATGAACTGTGGTAATAGACTGTGTTGTCCCAACACAGCAAGAAGACAGATGCAGTATAAAAATAAAAAATACCTGGAGCAATTAACTCAAGAGGCCAAAGGGGTCTGTGATCCTGGACTCTATGGAACATCATTTGCATAAAATCAAGCCTTCAGAATGAGAATAGACAGAAGATTGTCTAAAAATAGAAGAAAACCCAGAGAATGAGAAAACAGAGGCACACATCTCAAATGAAAAATCGAGATAAAACTCTGGGGAAAGACCCTAGGCAAGTGGAGACAAACATGCAACCTGATGATGAGCTGAAAGTAATGATCATAAATACTCACCATATGGGAGTGCAAACTGCTCCAGCCACTATGGAAGACTGTGTGGAGTCTTCCCTCAAACAATTGAAAGTGGACTTACGATTTGATCCAGCAATCCCAATACATGTCTACCCAGAGGACATGAAAACATTAATTCAAAAGGACACCTGTATGCGCATGTTCATTGCAGTTCTGTTTACAATTGCCAAGATTTGGAAACAAACCAAATGCCCCAAAATAGATGATTGGCTAAAAAATGTGGTACATATACACAATGGACTACTACACATCAATCAAGGAGGACAAACACATGTCATTCGCAGCAACATGGATGGAACTAGAAAGACTCATATTAGAAGAAATAAGTCAAAAAGAAAAAGAGAAATACAGGCTGGTCTCACTTATATCATGGATATAGGAAAAAACAAACAAACAAACAAGAAAAAAATAAAACAACCAAGGGGACTGAACAATGAAGTGAGAGAGGAAGAGAGGAAAGAAGGTGGGGGAGGTGAAGAGCACAAAAGATCAGGATGGTTAACAGGTGTTAGTGAAATGGGAAAGCCCCAGGTACACAATAATGCAATAATGTAATATAAATAAAAATACACATATATATGCAAAAAAAAAAAAAGAACAACCATCACAGAGATAGTTGACATTCTCTGTGGATATCTCTTCTATCCTATTCCCTATTATACATTCCCAGAAATAATAATTAGTACACTGGATCTGATGTTTGTCATGCCAGTGGCATTTGAAACTTTTAAATCACATACCAGTAAATAATATATTATTTTACATGGTTATTATTTTGTAATTATGGTATTGTAGTATGTGTACCTATCTATATAATATGTATTCCTCCCACAAAAATTTTTAAAAAATAAATAAATAAATAAAATACCATAAATACTCATCAATTCATAAGAAGAATGAATAAAGAATACAACAATAGAGCTAACAAAATACAATAAAGGGTGCAGTGGCAGGCTGGATGAGGCAGAGAAGCTAGTGAATTGGAAGGCAAAACATTAGAACTCACCCAGACATAGAAGCAAAATGAAAACAGACTTTTAAAAAGTAAAGATAACCTAGGAGACCTATCAAAGGGAATAATTCACATTATAGAGGTTTCAGAAGAGTCAAAAATTATTTGAGGAAACAATCACTGAAAATTTATCTAATTGGGGGAAGTAACCATAGGTAGAGGAAGTCCAAAGAGTTCCAAGTAAAAGGATCCCAAAGAGATCCTTTTATGTTGTAATTAAAAATGGCAAAGGTTAAAAAAGAGGGTATGAAAAGCAGCAGAAGAAAAGGTTTGTTATATACAAGGGAAATCCTACAAGGCTGTCAACTTTTCCTACAATCCTACAAGACTTTTCAACAGAAACTTTGCAGGCTAGAAGAGAATGGTATGATACACTCAAAGTGCTGAAAAGGAAAAGCTTCCAACAAAGAATTCTATGCTCAGCAAAGTTATCATCAGTGAAGGAGAGATCAAGTTTTTATCCAGACAAGCAAAATTTAAATGAACAAGAACTCCAGTGTTGCAAGAAATGTTAAAAGGATTATTCTGAAGCCAAGAGAAAAGGCACTAAAAACAAACAAACAAAAAAAACAGGTAAAAGAGAAAAAGTTTTACTGGAAAATTTACAGTGATGATTAAAAGAAGGGAGTATAAAATTAACTAAAGTTACAACTAATGAAGGGAATCATATGATGAAGTAAAATGAGACATCAACAATATAAAAGGTGCGAATCAAAACATACATTTTTGTAAAGTGTTCACAAAACATACATTTTTGTAAAGTGTTCAAATATAAATAACTAGCCACTCAAAATGAACCCATATATACATAAGATGTCATATATGAACCTCATGATAACCACAATGCAAAAACTGATAGTGGAAACACAAAAGAAGACAAGAAAAAGTAATCTATATTTACTACTTAAGAAAGTCAACAAACTTTAAGGGAAGAAAAAGAAGATGGGTGAAGAGAACAAAGAACTACAAAGAACAGAAAAGAACTACAAAGACAACCAGAAAACAACTAAAAACATGATAATAAATACAAATCTTTCAATAAATACAAATCTTATAAATAATTTTTCAATCAAAACAAAAAGAGAGACTGAATGTATGAAAAATCAAGAGCCAAATATGTGCTACTTACAGAACTCTCATTTCAGGAATAGGAACACGCAGAATGAAAGTGTAAGGATGGAAAAAAACATTCCATGCAAATGAAATTGAAAGAAAAGCTAACACATCCCTACTAATAGCAGACAAAACAGACATTAAAAATAAGGACTGTAATGAAAGACAAAGATGGGCATTATATAATAATAGAGTCAGCCCTGCTGAAAAGCTGTGCATGGGTAAAGCTCCCACTGCAGCCTTGGCAGTTGGCAGGCCCCCCCCAAAGGGGTTCCAGAGAGGGAGGGCTGCCTTAGCTCCAGGGCCCAGGTACTACCTCAACTCAGATTACTCATGTGTGTGTGGGGTGCCTCTAGTCACTCCTACTCCTAACAGAGCTCACTGAAAAAGAGAAAACCAACAACCCACTAACTACCACAGAGGAAAAGAAGAACAAAGGCTCTAAGCAAAATCATCACCTGGGTAGGACGCAAACTGAGCAAGACCAGAAGCACAAGACATGACAGTGAGTCTAGTCACATAAGTGACCTGGCAAAGAGCTTCTCCTACAACATTTGAGGGGCTAAAGAAATAAGCCCCAGATCCAGAGGTGCCACTAAGCGAGCAAAGCACCCTCCTTTCCCATTCGGGAAGGAAAACCACAGAAAAGGTGCTGCAGCCCATGAGAATGAATGAGGAGCTGGATAAACCTCCTGCTGTGTCTGTCCCCAGTGGGGAACCCCTCTAATGCCAGCGGCCTCCAATGGCAGAGGCTAGAACTATAAGGTTTGGAAGCAGCACCATGAAACAGACACCAGAACAGAGGAGGGAACAAGAACCCCAGAGACCCCACAGGTCTGGAGAAAAGGAGACAATCATCTTTACAATAGGAAATGCCACAATAATGGAATCTGGAAAACAATGCCACACACCTGCCCTACATGAGGTCCCAAATGAGCTTGGACTGATTGCCCACCTCAAAGTCACTCCTAGAAATTTAAACAGCATAGACTAACAAGTCACAGGAGCTCAGGTCCCCACCCAGAAAAAGAACAGTCACCAGATAAGGGAAGAGATCAATAGACTAAACAATGACCAACTGACTGACAACTTTATCAACCAAAAACTCGCAGAAAGAGGGGAGTCAGAGTTACCAGAGGGAAGACGGGCGCGGGGGGGGGGGGGGGGGGGGGGGGGGGGGGGGGGGGGGGGGGGGGGGGGGGGGGAGGCGAGGGGAAGAGGAAGGGCCATACATAAGGGAAACAATAATTACACAAATATGATGACTAAGGTTGTAAGAAAAATCATAAAAATTAAAATTAAAAAATATAGGAGTTAATCTACCAAGAAAATATCAGTCACTAATATATATGATGCTCCCAACATAGGAGTACCAAAATATATAAAATAAATATCAACAGATTTAAAAGGAGAAATTGACAGTAATATAATAATAGTAGGGAACTTTAGCACCCTATTTACATCAATGGCTATTTTCCCATATAAGAAATCAATAGGAAACATTAGTATCACATGAAATATTAGACCATCTAGACTTGACAAATGTATAGGATATTCCACCCCAGAATCATCAGAATTTACTGCTTCTCAAACACATGAAACATTTTCAAAGATAGATCATATGTTGGACACAAAGCATAACTCAATAGATTTAAGAATAAAATCTTATCAATTATCCTTTCCACCTACATGATATGAAGTTGGAAATAACCACAAGAAAAACCTGGGAAAAGCACACATATGTGGAGATGGAACAACATACTACTAAAAAAATACCCAGGTTCCAAAAAAAGTAAAAGGAAGAAATTTTAAATCTGGAGACAGGTGAAAATGAAAATACTATAATTTGGGATGCAGAAAAAGCTGTACTGAGAGGAAAGTTTATAGGCTTATCTCAAGAAGCAACAAAAATTTCAAACAACCAAACCCTATATCTAAAAGAACTAGAAAAAGAACAATTGAAGTCTAAAGTTAGTAGAAGGAAAGAAATAATAAAAATCAGAGTAGATACCAAACATTAAAAGAGGAACATCTGTACTACTAATGCTCTTCCAAAAAGCTGAGAAAGAAGGAAAACAATCTAGTACATTCTATGAAGCAAGCATTACACTAATACCAAAACCAAGGATAACACAAAGGAAGAAAACTATAGACCAATCTCCCTAATGAACACAGATGCAAAAATTCTAAACAAAATCCTGGAAATTGAATCCAACAGTGCATAAAATGGACTATTCACTATGACCAAGTGGGATTCATCCCAGGAGCACAGGGATGGTTCAACATCCAAAATTAATCAAATAATTCATCACATTAACAAGGAGAAAACCAAAAACCATATGATCATATCAATAGTTGCAGAAAGAGCATTCAATAAAATTCAGCAAACATTCATTATGAAAGTCCTTGAAAAAATAGGAGTAAAAGGAACTTATCTCAATATAATAAAAGCCATTTATAACAAACCCACAGCAAACATCATCCTTAATGGGGAAAAACTGAAATCATTTCAATTAAGATCTGAAACCAGGCAAGGGTGCCTACTCTCACCACCACTTTTCAACATAGTACTGGAAGTTCCAGGTAGGGCAATAAGGCAAGAGAAAGACATAAAAGGAATACAAATAGGGAAAGAAGAAATAAAGCTATCATTAAATGCAGATGATATGATACTTTATGTAGAAAACCCAAAAAATCCACAGAAAACTAACTGAAATAACAAACCAGTTCTGTAAGAGAGCTGGACACAAAATCAACATACAAAAATCAGTGGCCTTCTTATACACAAAAAATCAGAATAAGAAGATATTTTAAAAATTACTCCATTTACCATAGCACCAATGGAAATTAAATACCTGGGAATAAACCTAACAAAAGAAGTGAAAGAGTTATACAAAGAAAACTATAAAACATTAAAAGATCTACCCAAAGGAGACCTCAGTATGGGTACAAAGGGACACCTGCGCCCGCATGCTTATTGCAGCACTATTTATAATTGCAAGGACATGGAAACAACCCAAATGTCCCAAAACAGATGAATGGATGAAAAAGATGTGGTATATATACACAATGGGATATTGGTCATCAATTAAAAATGACAAATTAGATGAATTTATGATAACATGGACACACCTAGAAGAAATCATATTAGCAGAAACAAGTCAAAAAGATAAAGACAGACACCAAATGGTTTCACTATTATATGGGACTTGGGAAAGATAAACAAAAAGCTATGAAGAAAAGTCAAAACAAACAAACAAACAAAAAGCTAACAACCAAATTGAAGTACACAACACAGGTGGGGGGGGTGGGGGGGACAGAGGGGGAATGATCAGGGAGTGTGGAGGGGGTGAATCCTGGGAATTACAAAGATGTGAAATTTATATTTAAATAAATTATTTGATATTAAAAAGACATAGAAGACATAAAAAATGGAAAGATATTCCCTGCTCATGAATTGTAATAATTAACATTATCAAAATGGTAGATAACAAAAGCAATCTACAGATTCAATGCAATTCCAAAAAAATTCCAATGACATTCTTTAAAGAGATAGAACAAAGATTACTGAAATTCATGTGGAATAATAAAAGATCTCAAACATTCAAAATCCTACTGATCAAAAGAAGAGAGAATGGAGGTATTACAAACCCAGACTTCAAATTATACTACAAAGCCATAATAATTAAATCAGCATAGTACAGGAACAAAAACAATCAGACCAATGGAACAGAACTGAGTGTCCAGAAATATAGCCACACATATACAGTCAACTAATTTTTGACAGAGGGGCAAAAAACATACACTAAAACTAGGATAGCCTCTTCAATAAATGGTGGTTGGAAAACGACCACAATCTGCAAAAAAACTGAACCTGGACAAATTCCTCATACCATGTACAAAAACCAACTCAAAATGGCTAAAAGAATTGGATGGAAGACCTGAAACCATAAAATACACAAAGGAAAATATGTGCAAAACACTCCAAGACCTACACTTCAGAAATCCATTTCAGGACACATCTACAGATGCTAAAAAAAATTAAGACAAGCATAAACAACTGGGACTATATCAAATTAAAAAGCTTTTGTACAGCAAAAGAGACAATAACAAAAACAAAAAGAAACCCAACTGAATGGAAAAAATTTTTTGCCCTCCACACAAGTGACAAGGGTCTAATAACAAAAATCCACAAAGAACTCTTGGCAAAAACAATGAAAAAAGCCCAATCAAAGAATGGGGAGGAGAACTAAAAAGACCCTTCTCCAAAGAGGAACTACAAATGGCCAATAGGCCATGTTCAACATCACTAATAATCAGGGAAATGCAAATCAAAACCTCAATGAGATATTATCTTACACCAGAAAAAATGGCCTATATCAGAAAAACAGGCAACAACAAATGTTGGCATAGATGAGAGAAAGGAACACTTTTATACCACTGGTGGGAATGCAAACTGGTCCAGCCACTATGGAAAGCTGTGTGGAGGACTCTCAACTGAAAAGAAGTATCATTTGATCCAACAATTTCACTTTTGGGAATCTACCCAAAGAACACAAAAACACTCATTTAAAAGGACACCTGTTCTCAGATGTTCATTGCAGCACTGTCTACAATGGCCAGGATATGGAAACTACCTGGATGCCCCAAAACTGATGAATGGTTGACAAAGATGTGGTACATTTACATAGTAGAATATTATTCTGCAATTAAAACTGACAAATATGGCACATTTGTGACAACCTAGAGGGAATCATATTAGCAGAAATAAATCAGAAAAAAACAGAAATCATATGGTCTCACCAATAGATGGAATATAGGTATAACCAACAAAAGATGAAGAAAAAGTCAAAACAAGCTAACAACAGAATTGGAGCAAGCAGCTAGGGAAGGGGAAGGTAGAGGGTTGAAAAAGAAATCAGGGAAGGGAGAAGCACAAGATTAAGATGAAGGTTCACAGGTGATAAGGTGGAAGGAAAGCCCTGGGAATGCAATGATATAATATAGTTATATATATACAAATATACATAAGTATGTAAACAACAAAATGGTTAATTAAAAAATCAGAGTAGACATAAATTACACACAAACCAAAAGACAATATACAAGATAAGAAACTGAGAGCCATCTGTAAATCAACAAAGTTGCAAACTTTTATCTAGATTAAAATTTTTTTTATTCTTAAATAATTAAAAATTTTTTTCAGTTTTATTTTATTTATTTTTATTCTTTTAATCACAAACTTAGTAAATGGTTTTTGGAATACCTCCCCCTTCCTCTGGTGACACTCTGTTCACTCAAACCCCTCACTTTGTTTGCTAGTCTGTGTTAAGTCCATTAGTCTTTTATTAGTCTCTTTCTTTCCTGTGGCAGTGTCTTTTCATTGGGTGAGGGACTATGTTCTTGGGACCAGGTAAAACATGCTGGTAGGTTTTCAGTGTTACCCTTGCGTTCACCAACTAGTCTATATTTGTGGTCTGTCTATGTTGTTTGTTGCAGGCTGTTTTCTTCAATTCCTTCTCTATGCTGTTTTACCTTATGCTTCTGGCTTCTGGTTTAGGGGGCATCACCCCCAGTCAGTGTTGGTGAAGAAGTCTCTCTGTGGATACAGGCATCTGTGAATGGCTGTTGTAGAGCATCTCCTCTGTCTCAGTTTGCAGCTTTGCTATAAGGCCAATACCCCCTCTTTGGCCTTCCTCTCCCGTGGTGTGGGGAGGGGTACCTTGCTCTCATAAAAAGCATCTCAGAGGTGATGTCTTGGCTCTTCCAGACCCAGTGAGCATGGAGGTATTCATTTGTGACATCGTGTTTCCATACTTGTTTCTCCAGCCTTGCATGCACTGGTTCTCTCAATATTCCATCTCTTGTGTCCAGCTCAGACTTGTGGGCTGGATTTTTACCTGGTCCCTTACCCATTCTATGACAGGGTTTGTATTATTTATGTTATTCTGCCTCCTGAAGATTAGCTGGAGTGAGAGTGAAATAGAAGGGGCTTTCGTCCCCCCGCTCCCTGCATTTGCTACCTTCCTGTGTGGGTGTGGGGCCTGAATGACCTGGTAGGTGCAGATCCAAGGCCCCTTGGGGTAAGGGCTTGGCTGAACCAATGCTTTGGTCTATCTGGGTTGCAGATAGCTGCCCCATGCAACCATTCATGGGTGGACGGGGCTAAAACCCCACCCAGCCCTCCCTCCCAGGCTCTCTGGGCACAGGGTTTCACTTTGCCTTGGCTCCCTGCTAGCAAAGGAGCGTTGAAGGCCCCTAGATTCATTAAGAGAGTAAAATAAAGTAAAATTTAAAAAGGAGTTACAATAAATGAACATTCTAGAGGAATGAATAAATTCCTTGAATCATACAACCTTCCAAGATTGAATCTTAAGGAAACAAAAACTAAACAGACCAAGTGAAGAAATTGACACAATAATAAAAAACCACTCAAAAAACAATCCCATATTCAGATAGTTTCACTGGTGAATTCTACCAAATATTCAAAGAAAATTTAATACCCATCTTCAAATTCTTCCCCAAAACTGAAGAGGCAGGAATGCTTCCTAACTCCGTATTTTACAAGTATAATATTGCCACAATATCGAAACCAAACAAGGATAGCAAATAATAATAATAAAGAAAAGAAAATACAGGCCAAAGTCTCTGTTAAACATATATGTAAAATTTTTTTCATGATCCCTCACCCGTTCTATGATGGGGTTTGTGTTGCGCATGTTCTTGATCCTTTGAAGTTTAGCTGGAGTGAGAGTGACATGGAAATGGCTCCTTCCCCCCTATTCCCCTAACCCCTGCTTGCTGGCGCACGGTACCTCCCTGCGTGGGGGTGGGCCCGGATGGCTGAGCCTGCGCCCTTCCATGCTCCCCTTGGGCTAGGAGCAGAGGGCAACATGGCTCCACTGATTCGGGCTGCAGATGGCTGCCCTGTGCAGCAGCCACCCGCTGGTGGGTGGGGCCACCATAACCCCCACCCCATCCCCCCTACAGGGCTAACCCAGCTCAGGGGGCTTACCCAGGAACCTAGCCCCCTTTACTCCCCACTGGCAAGGGAGCTCAGCCATCCAGGGACCCGGGCATGCAGGCAGCCCTCAGGTGACTGCCTGCTATCTTTTGGATTTCTGCTGGGTCTGTTGTAATATCTCCCTTTTCATTTATGATCCTGTTTATTTGAATTTTCTCTTTTCTTTGTAAGCCTTGCAAGGGGTTTATCAATTTTATTTATTTTTTTCAAAGAATCAGCTCTTGGCTTTGTTTATCTTCTCGATGGTCTTTTTGGTTTCTATTTCATTAATCTCCAGCCCACAAACCTGAGATGAACACAGCAGATGGACAACTGAGAGAACCAGTGCATCTGAGACAAGAGAAACAACTGGTAAGACACGATGTCACCATGTGCACTTATGTGCTCATGGGGCTGGGAAGACCTGGGACCTCATTTTGGAGATGCCTTGCAGGAGAGCAATGCCCCCCCCCCCAACATGGGAGAGGAGAGGATGACCAAAGATGGGAGAAACTTCTTCAATAACACTGGCTTGGGGGTGAGACCCCCTAAATCTGACACCAGAGCCATAAGGAAAAGCAGCAAAGCAGTGGAGATGGGATTGGAGAAGACGGCCTGCAGCAAGAAACATGGACAGATCACAGATGAATACAGACTGGCTGCTCAACGTAAACTTAAGACTGAAAACCTACCAGCAAGGCTGGCCTGGTTCCAGTAACACAGTCCCTCATCCAGTGAAAGGACACTGCCACAGGAAAGAAAGACACTAATGGACCTAGCACAACTAGTAAACAATGAAGAGTGGGGTTTGAGAGAATGGATGGGGCACCAGAGGGAGGAGAGGGGGGAGGTATCTCAAAAAAAACACAGAGGTTGTGATCTAAAGAACAAAATAAATAATATTAAAAAATTTAAAACAAAACAAATCTAAAGGCCATGAGGAAAAGTCAAACAAGCTAAAAAACAAACTGAAGTTCACAACCTGGGGAAGGGGGGGAGAGCAGGTGACAGAGGGAATGTCAGGGAGGGGAGAGCAGCAGGGATACAAAGATGTGAAATAATTATCTATATAATAAAGTATTTATATTAAAAACATGTATGTAAAGAAACTTAACAAAATATTAGCAAACCAAATTTAACAATACATTAAGATCATACAACACAAGTGAGATTTATGCTAGTAATGCAGTGATGGTTCAACAAATGGAAATCTGTTAACCTGATAGAGCTCATAAACAAATGAAAGAAAAAACTGCATGATCTGTCAATAGATACAGAAAAAGGTTGATAAGAATTAGCATCTGTTTATGATAAAAACTTTCAATAAAATGGATATTAAAGGAATATACTTAAAATAAAGGTCACATGTTACATAATACTCAGTGGTTAAAAAAACTGAAGGCTTTCTGCTTAGATAAGGACTAACACAGGGCTGTCAACTCACACCACTATTATTTTCATAGTACTGGAAGTCCTAGCAATAGCCAATAGAAGGAAAGAAAAAGAAATAAAAGCTAGCCAATGGAAAGGATGAAGTAAATCTGTCACTCTTTGTGTAAGACATGATATACATGGAAAACCATAAAGACTCCGCCAAAAAAAAAAAAAAAGAAAACTGTTAAAAATAATAAATGAACATAATAAAATCACAGGTTATAAAATAAAAATATAAAAAAATTAGCTGCATCTTATATGAAAACAATGAAATAGCAGGAAAAGAAAGACCAGTTGTGGAGAACAGTTAAGGAGAGCAGTGACAACAAAGAGAGGAGGAAGGGTTAGAGGAACCTATTCCATGAAGAAGAGCCAGCCATTCATTCTCTTGGCAATATGTTCAGAGTTCCATTGCACTGAAGGGTCCCTAAGGTCTCATAGCACACACTGGGTCTGGGTAATCTCCAGAGAAGTCCTACATTCTACCATTCCCAACTCCTAGAACTGAGTGAACAAACCCCTCCAACCTCTCCCACCCCAAACCTACACACACACACACACACACACACACACACGAACACATGCGTGCACACACACAGCATAGTACAGGCAGGTTACAGGAAAGTTCTTAGTTCCTTCTCTATGTACTGGAGTGCTTGTGGTGGCTGACTCCAGCATTTTTGTATGTTTAAAAATCATGTGGTCCTTATTTCTCTACCATGAGTTCATGAATGCTTTCTACTCCCTGCAGATCCTTCATAACAAAGAAGAACTTAAGCTTGGGAATGATGACCTGGGAATGGGCAAAAGGAGGCAAAGCTATGGACAGAGTTGCAGCAGTGCAGGAAAAAAGCTTAGTTGGATCCTTAAGATCTTCATTTGGAACTGATACAGGGTAATGTGCAGTTAAACATGGTATGGGTACCAAAATGCCCTGGTGGGCGGAATCTGAAAGAATCGCAAGAGAAAATGGGAAGCAGGAAGAGAGAGCGTATAAAAAGGGAAGAGCAAGGAGAGAAAGAAAAAGAAGAGGGAGAGATGAGAATGGCAAACTGAGAGAACAGGCCCACGTGATCTGGGCAGGGGAAGCTCCCTGGAAGAGTGAGCTGGTGGTGGCAAGGAGCCAAATGGTGTGAGAGTTGCCAGCAGAGAAGTAGCCAGTGTGGAGTCAGAAGCCAGAGTGGCAGGCCAGGGGTGACCAGGGGCTGCTGAGGGCAGGCCTGGTGAATGTGATCAGACACCGCCGAAGGCGGGCCTGGTAAAGGATGCACTTTGAGCTGCAGCAAGGCAGCATTTTTGGAAAGCTGAGTTTGCATCAGCATCTGTTGAAAAGGTTTAAAGAGCCTTGGAGAAGTGGAGCAGCTCAGAACACTGGAGAGAGAAAAAGCAAAGACACTGGAGTAGGACTGGACATTACAGGGTGCCTTCAGGTTTGGAGGGGCACCATCTTGGACATGTGTTTGGGACTTTCGGACTAAATGGTAGTTGGGGTGAAGTAACTGGTCACTTGTGGCTTTAAGGACTTTTCATTTTCCTGGTTAATTTCTCCTGTTAATAAGACCCTGTTAAATTGCATTTTGTCTAGCAACTGCTACACATGGATGGTACAAACCTGAGGGAACCTGACTGGCAGAAGCTGCATTTTAAATGTAGCATGTTGTTTGGAGGCTTTTGCCCCTTTTGACCCAATTTCAGTTGGTAAGCCAGCCAGGAGAAATCACCCCTGGTGAGCCAGCCCAAGGATAGTTTACTTTGCATTGGTCACTTTAAAGTGGAAAGCAGTTGCAAGACTTTTGGTAAAAATGCCTTGGTAAGCCCGACATGGTGGTGCACACCTGTAATCCAAGCGCTAGGAGGCAAGAGGCCTGGGATTGCTTGAGTTCACGGGTTTGAGACTACCCTGGGCAACATAGCGAGACCTGGTCTCAAAAAAGCAGTCAGGTGTGGTGGCAGGGCACCTATAATCCCAGCTACCTGGGATGCTGAGGTTGGGGATCACTTGAGTCCATGGGATTGTTACTACCCTGGGCAACATAGCAAGACCTAGTCTCAAAAAAAAAAAAAAATGCCTTGGTAAAAAGTAGTCATGGGTTTAAAATGGATAAACCTTGTAACATGCCTATTACTTTGGATTGTAGTCATGTGCTTAAAATGGGTGAACTTTGCAGTGTTCCAATTGCTTTGGATTCTGTGGCCATGCAGTGAAAAGCTCTGCATGCATTTTGGTTCTGTGTTCGTAGAAAAGTACATGCTTATGTCAGTATGTACACTAGTTGGTAAAAAGAAAGGTCAAAAGCCTGGTATAACAATGCCATAGCAAATTCAGTATATACAACAAAAACCAGATTTAGAGAGAATTTGGAAGTTCAGAAAAAAAGCAATAAGCTATAAGGCACAGATTGGATAATAATGCAGCCACAACTGTCCAAATAAGTGTTGGGTACCCACTGGGGTTCCATAGATTCAATGGCTTGGTTTTTTTTCCCCTCTTGGATATTTGATGTTTGAAAAATGCTTTAATTGGTATTAATATAACTACACGTTTTGCCTGCTTACATGTAATGTTTTTGGATAATTGTGTAAAAAAAAGATTGTTTTACATTTATAGATATAAATGGGTATTAGATCAGAATGGGAGGATGATACAGCATAGTGATGCAATTAAAAACTGTATGGGCGCCAAAATGCTGTGGTGGGCAGAGTCTGAAAGAACTATGAGAGAAAATGGGAAGCAGGAGGTCATATAAAAAGGGAGGAGCGTGGGGAGAGAAAAAAAGGAAGGAAGGAGACGAGAATGGTAGATCGAGAGAACAGGCCCATGTGGCCTGCCAGGGGAAGACCCCTGGAAGAGTGAGCTGGAGGTGGCAAGGAGTCATGCTGGGAGAGTGGCTTGCAGAGAAGTAGCTGGTGTGGAGTCAGATGCCAGAATGGCAGGCTGGGGTGACCAGGGGTTGCTGAGGGCAGGCCTGGTAGATTTGGCCAGATGCCACCAAAGGTGGGTCTGGTAAAGGAAACTCTTGGAGCCACAGCAAAGTGCCAAATTTTAAAAGCTGATTTATACATCAGCAATTGTGGGGGAAATTTGAAGAGCCTTAGAGAAGTGAAGAAGCTCAGAACACTGGAGAGATAAGATGCAAAGAGAAGATGCTGGAGAAGAACTGAACTTTGCAGGGTGCCTGCAGGTTTGGAGGGGCACCATCTTGGACATGTGTTTGGGACTTCTGGACTAAATGGTACTTGGGGTGAAATTGGCCACTTGTGGCTTTGAGACTTTTCGTCTTCCCTGCTGAATACCCTTGTAAATAAAATCCTGTTGTTAAATTGCATTTTGTCTGGCAACTGCTACACGTGGGTGGTACAAACCTGAGGGAACCGGACTGGCAGAAGCTGCATTTTAAATGTGGCATGTTGGTTAGAGGCTTCTGCCATTTTTGACCCGATTTCAGAGCTGGGGAGAATCATTGATCAGGCTGAGGTGAAGATGCCTTGTGAGTGAACTAAATCCCAGAAAGAAAAAGAGGCAAAGAGGGAGGCAAGAATGGCTTCTAGTGACCCTTCCACAGGCCCAGAAGCCTGCAGGACTCGCTTTTACCACTGGGACGCGGGAGACTGCCTTCAAGATAGTTTCTAGTTGGGAGTTGCAGTTCTAGTTCTGGCCACCAAGGGGCAGTCAGTCTCCTTCTGTGGAGCAACTGACGCTGGAAGAGGGAGGGTTAGGGAATCACTGGGTAGGAAGGACTGTAAGGCCTTAGTGAGGCAATAAGCAGAAGTGAGTTAGTCAAGGGAGGCTAGAAAGGTGGCTATTGTGGCTGATGGAAGCCTAAAAGGCAGGAACAGGTAATGGGGGTGAGTCAGAACCTGTAACCTGTCTACGGCCATACCACCCTGAACGCGCCTGATCTCGTCTGATCTCGGAAGCTAAGCAGGGTCGGGCCTGGTTAGTACTTGGATGGGAGAACCTGTAACCTGGCAGACACCCTAAGCGACCTACTCCTTTCTGACAGTATAGCCCCAAACTTAACACATAAAAAGCATGAATACTTATTAGCTCACAACTTCTGTGGCTTGGCTAGCTGCTTCTATGCCTCAATTCACTGGTCTCTACGAATTGGAGCTTTAGCCTCAATTAAGGCCCTATTGTGAGAGAACGTGTGCCCAAGCTCACTCGTGGGACTGCTGTCAGGATTCATTTTGTACTGAAAGTGTCATTTTTTTGTGTTGCATGGGGCTACCTCGGCTCTCTCCTTTGTGGGCCTCTACATAGCACAGCTCTTAACATCAGTGCTTACTTCTGCAATTCCAGGTATACAAGGCAGGAGGGAAGCTAGAAAGGATACAAGGGAAGGAGGGAGGATGAGAGGAAGAAAAAGGGCAGGGGGACACGGTCACTGGGAAATGACACTCATTGTCCTTTGAACTTAGATATGATGACCCATTGCCTTGTAGTTTGTTGGTCAAATAGCAGTTACTAGCCATTTAGTGATTACACAGGGATGTGTATGCCAGGGATCACAGGGAGTCACTGTGGAGCCACATGGCAATATATTCACTACAATTCACTACACTGAGAAGTGGAAGAAAGAGCAGTCATAGTTGGCTCTTCAGAATTAATATGTATTACTGATATTAAATATTAAATGTGCTTGTTGGGTGTCATAATCAGGGTCTCATGTGACCAAAAACAAATCCACATTAAAGATGAATTTGAAAAAATGCAAGGACAACAGTAAAGTGGAATTTCACTCAAATATTTCACATTAGGTCCAACTCTCTCTGGCTTTTAAATTCTACTACATATGTCTTAATAATGTAATTAAAACATTTTGGGTCTTATATTTCATGACATAACCAATGTTTGATCATATATACAACATTAAAATTCAGAGCTGCAAGAAATTTTGGAAAACATTGTCTATCTAAGTAAACTGAAGCTCAGTGTGGATACTTGAACAATGACACAAGTAGTCTGACACCTGCTCATCTGAGGTATCTCACTCATCTAAGAAGCATGAAGAACTTACCTCCCTCCAAGGTCAATGGACATATCCTTTGAATAGCTACCATATATTTGGTCCTATCCAAAACATTCATTGAGACATTAAATTCATGGCAAAAGATTTTTGAATTTTGGTCATTTCCCAAAATGTCCACTGGAACATATGGTTATTGCCAACAAGTCCATCTTGAGACCTGAGAGATAAACCCCCCAAGATCAATAGCCCATAGTACTCATTTATATTTTTTGATTTCCAAGATTAATACATAAGAAATACTATCATGTTTCATTAGTCCAATAATTGCATTGTGACTGTCTAGCCAATAGCAACTGTCCTATTCTGGAAACATGGCTGGCAATGGTACATGGGTTTCAGTAGAAGGGTGGGATTAGAATCTTGCAAGAAGTGGGATTTATATTAACTGCATATGCTAGGGAAGAGTCTACTGTTAGAGAAAAGAAGAGAGGACAAGGCATTAAAGATAGGATTGTGTATAAACATGTCACTGGATACTTTATTGGATGTAACTGAGCTATTCAATAGGGCAGAGCTTAAAAGAAGGAGCTTGGTGAAGCTGCTATGAAAAAGAAAAAAAAAAGCACTGACATAAAAACCTTACAGAGTACCTTGCTTGTTAGGGAGTGAGAATGTGTGTAGCGCTCCTACACTAAAGGGGCTTCTGGAACAGCCATCTTGAGGAGAACAGCCATCTTGAGGAGGGCAGCCAGCCACAGTGACATTAAGCCCCCAGGATTAATGAGGTCTGTTTCTTTTGAATCAGTGCCCTCCAGTGGTATATTCTTGGTAGACCACAAGAAGCTCTGCCACTATTTGGAGAGGTTTTAGTGGACATGATTCCCATACTTAGCTACCAATGGACTTGGACCACAAAATCCTAAGTTGGTGCCTACCGACTGGCCAGGGCAGTTGAAACTTGGTGCCAGAATCATAAGATATTAATAAGATTTTTCCCTACCATCAAAACAGTGACCACAGGTCAGACAGCCACAAAAGAAAAAATAAATAACCCTTCATCGGTTGCCTAGCATCAAGACACATTTATTTGAAAATTGTTAGCACAATATGGCAAAATTGTATACTCATAACAAGAGAAGTCAATGTTATAGTATAATGGTTTTTGTTACCACTTATGTTACTTTAGCTGAGATAGGAGTAATAGATACCAGCTCCTTAAAGAGAGGAGATTGCAATGTCCAATGCACAACTAATCAGAATTTGGATGACATTACAATCATTCAAGATGGTCAGGAAAATACTAGCGTAACATTAGTGTTGAAGAGAAAGTAAGGAAAAAACTGAGTAGGTCAAAATGACACACAAAAGAACCAAATGCAACATTACTGCATGTACTTTGAAGAACTCTCTTTATTGGGACTATTCATAATAGACTATTCATTCATAATAGTCCCAATAAAGAGGTCCTGTTAACATATCAGAAACAAACTCGTTAAAGAGGGAGGCAAGTAAACAATTCAAAACAGCCTACGCTCATTGCATGGAATTTCAGAGAATTCTAGAGAAATAGAAAATATAAATATAAAATAAACAGAAACAGAGAACAATGTCTGTGTGTATGATTCCAGTGCTCCAGGTGACAAAATAACTATGGTTTACACAACTATGAGATTATTTGATATTGAAGTGCCAGTTACCACAATGTTCAATGATGGTACTTTCAAGACCACTTCACAGAGTTCTTATTTACTGTACAAGGTATGTTGTTGATATATGCTCTAGCAGAAAGGGTAAGAAGACACAGGTACATAATGTGCTTGCATTTATTTGCATAGGAAAGGAATGTCAACACTAATCTTTTGTGGTACATGATGAATTTTGAGATTGCAAATACAAAGGTGACTGACTGCTCCTACCTGTTACAAAAGCAAAATGGTGCTTCACTTTTCAAAATCATTTCACAATCACTGTAGCAAATACCATGTGATTTCATGCATTGATGGAAAATAAAGAAAAAAAAAGACTAACAAAATTGAAATAAAAGCAAGCTTTTAGTCTGACAACAGAATGATGATAACCAGCTCATTCACACCAACAGCTGGACCCGTGCAGGCCCTCCCTGCTGCTGATTCAGCAACTGCAAAACAGATCTGAGTAGCTACAGAGACCAGCAAAGGCCAGTAAACAAACCATAGTGCTATCCATGGGCAAAGCAAAACTAATTTAATCCTCTAAGTCATCGCTACAAGTATGAAAAGAAAAATAACACAGAAACGTCGAGTAGCAAAATGGGCAGACAAGGAAATGCAGGCTAACTCAACGCCTCAGTACAGTGGGTACCGTATCAGGAGTCCAAGTCAGCACGTGGGAAGAGCTGAAGCTGACTCACAGCCACTCAAGTGTCCAGAGCTGGAACAGAGGCCTCTCTATCACCCTGTGTAGGAATGGTTGAGTCTCTTCTGAGAGGCCCTGGCACGCGTGCTGGATCCTGCAGCTCTGACTGAGGCAATCTGTCTGTGAGGGGGCAGGACGAGGGGCAGGGGCAGTCCTATCTCACGATAATACTAACATCTCCCACCTTCGATTTACCCGATTCAGCTTTGACTCAGCTTTTCAAGAACATGCTGTTTGCGTAAAAGACTGTACAACCTCAGACCTACCCCCCTCCATGAACAAAACAGAATTTGCTCAGATTTGCTTCCCAGGTCCAGGCAGATGAAAGTTTCCACAGGGGACCACTCCGCAGAAACAGCAGGGTGGGTCTCACTCACACATTCTAGTTTGGAAGCAAACTTGTTGCTCTCTAAATGAATAAACAAGAGAAAGGGTGGTTGTGGAGATAAATGTGTGATTCATCTTAAAATAACTATCATCTCCTCCCCTTCAACTAGGAGGTTAGTGTAGTCGCCACAGTTTTTGTTTTTAAGTACAGAGACTCTGTTTTACTTTAGGCAGCAATTCAACAAACTGAAAGATAAAATTTTTAATTTCCTTTGCAGCTGAGAGTGATCAGAAGTCCAGGTCACGGTGTGTAATGCAGTATGGTGTGGAAGTTGGAGAGGCTTCTTGAAAGAAGTAAGTGCAGTGGGAGGACTGGCAGAGGTATGCAGGTCATGGCCCACAGAACTTACCTCCTCTACTCCTGATGATATCCCAGGAACTGTTTCTAGCACTATCCCTTCTGGGTAGGTTGGGGGACCAGGGAACCCTGAGAGGTGCATGACTTTCCCAGGATACAAAACTGGCAGGAAGAGAGAGATCTGAACTCAGTCTGTCTCCTCAAAACTGGAACCATGGCACCTCAATCAACATCCACTTAGGGACGCCTCTGTGCTCAGAGGTCTTTCCTGTCCTTCTTCCTGTCCTTCTCGAATCTATCAATGAATCTCTTGCTTTTCTGTAGCTCTGATTACAATGTTGAATTCTTTCCTCACTCACCAAAGACAAAAGCCAAGGAAGAAGCTGCCTGGGGTCTTTGGACTCCAGGCTTGGTACTTGCTCTGGTGTAGCCAAATTAGGGTTCTCTGGGAGAAAGAAAGGGTCTGGTGAAATATGACACCTTCCCTTGCCAAGTACTGGGTCCTGTGTGTCATCCTGTATTGGGTGCCCAGTGGACCGAGAGGCTCCCACAAGGCTCTGGTCATATTCTCAGCTTCCTGAGCTCTAGTTCTGACCAATGACCCTTCTGGGAATGTGGGGGACAATAAATGCTGGCTGGGGGTAGGGCAGGGCTGGGTGATAGTCACTGTCCTCTCCAGGAGCTGTTCAGTAAGGGGGTGCCCCATGACATACCAGGGTTCCTTCTGGTCCCAGTGGGACAACAGAGGCAATGAGCACCTGGTGCCCACCATCTGTGCATGGGATGCTCCTCCTATTGTTACTCTGAGCATCAGGATGCACACTGCAGTGGTCTCAATTCCAGAAAGCATGGGGAAAATAAATGTATTGCTCATCCCTTAGAACTGGCAATGGCCTAGATTCCTAGAGAGACCCTGTTACCCAGAGCATCAAATTCCAGGTCAGGACCAATAGATCTCATCATTTACCGGAACCAGAAGACAGAACCCCAGTCAAATCTGACCCCATGCACCAACAATTTATTGAAAGTGGGAGAGATTAACATCTGAGCTGTAACCAACTGTTGCTGTACTCAACAGTTTGTATGCTCACCTCCTCAACCAAATTCTCTCCACACCATCCTTGTTTCCATGATTTCTCTATGTAATTAGAAGACACCCTCCTGTGTCACACAAAATTCATATTTAGACAGCACTATAATTCCTAACAGTGCACCCCAAAATACTAGGCCACAGAGCAGTTAGAAAGGGAGGAAAACACATCTGTTCCTGTAGGAAGTGACTCAGCACCCAGATCTTCCTGAAAGCCACTCTCTGTCCACCCACCTGACGTTCTACCTTGAAAGCAACTGAACCATGAGACAAGCGAGCACAAGAAGCTCAGGTCACTCAGGGCAGTGCTGTGGATACAGTCTCAGGACAATACAATTATTACAAAATGAAGCCATCATGATCATTTACCAGTCTGGAATAGATTTCCTAAAGGTATATTCTCTGACTGTAGTAACCTATCCTCCTCTCTAAACACACCAAGCTGGCAGTGGTCACACAGCTCACAGATACACCGAACACCTATACCTACTGCAGCACCAGCAGTAGCTCAGGTGAGGAGTCTTTCCAGATTTTGAGAAATCTGTAACTCACTACTCAAACTTGAAATTTTATATATTACTTTCTGGATTAAAGACTGAATGAATCCCCTGAGATCAAAAAAATCACAGGGAAAAACAGGGAGGAAGCTCCTTGACATTTGTTTCACTACTGAATTTTTTTCCTTTAGATCTAACACTAAAGAAAAGGCAACAAAAGAGAATATAAAAATAACTGAATACAAAAAATCCACTTATATAAAATAAGTAAATATAAAAAAGCTTACAAAGTAAGCTTTTCTCCATTTCTTGAGGTCATCATCTAAAAAAATTAAAATGTTTTTGAGAACTTGGGCTGAGAATGTTCCACCACACCTGGGGAGTTTCGATAAGCCTGACACGGTTTCTGTCCAACCAAAGGGAGCTCCAACTGTCCCGCCCAGAACAGAGAATTCCATCAAACACCATACTGGTTGTGCACTCGAATGGTTATGCCAGCACACCTGCTATACTTATTACCGGTCATGAACTTTAGCTAGACGGACTTCATTTCTTGCAGGGTAGGTTTAACATTTAAATTATATGAAATCTTGCCCTACTTCCCTCATAGCAACCCCTGCTATACTCACTTACAAAAAAATGGTAACTATAATTAAAAAAAACAGAAAGAAAAAAATACCATAAAGCTGTACATTAAAAGAGTTCATTTTATTGCACATTCATTAAAATTTTTTTAATGTTGTGAGTGGTCAGGGAAGTCTTGACCTGGTAAAGAGACTTTGAAAGAGAAATTCAGGTGACTGGTACTAGAGGGCACAGGCTCTGAAACTGGAGTGTGCCTGGGGATGAGGACACCATGAGAAAGGTGTCACAGCATCTTCCTTACTGAGGAGAGACAATCACCAATGGTGTGGCTGTCTGGGGCAGTCAAGTAAGGAAGCAGTGGGACAGGCATGCATCTGGCTCAGCTGTAAGAAGCAGGAGCCAGCTGGTGAGTCTTGAGAGCTGGAGCGTGCAGTAGATGGGGGAGGGGATGAAATGTCCAGGCCCAGGGGGTCACCTTGAGGACTTGGGATTTACTGAGCAAGGTGGTGAGGGGTTGATGGGAATCAGTGGAGACTGCACAGGAAAGATATCATGTGACCTTTTTAACAAGTCTTCTGAGAGTAGATAGGAAGCCTAGATGGGGGCTGTGGTGATAACCAGGCAGGAGGTGGTTGGTCCCAACTCCCCACCCCTGGGCCTCCATCTGCATCTCCATCTATATCTGGGTCTCCAGATGCTACACACACTCCTTGTACTCCCACAGTGGACTTCAGTGGCAGCAACTCCCCGCCCCCCCCCACTTCACTTCTCTATTCCCAGGCAGGAGGGCAGAAGCTGAGACTCAGGCACTGCACAGTACTCACTGTCCACTAACTCAACTCCAAAAGGGCCTTCACTGCACCGGGAGGGGCCGAGCCCTTGGGCCCAGGCCACACCTCCACGGTGTCCCACAGCAGATGGAGTTATGTATCCAGGCAGGCTCTGCCCAGAGGAACAGAGCCAGGCACCAGACTCCATTCCTGGTACCATCAGCACATTCAGAAAACGGCTTGGTTAGCTCCATGGGCTCATTTCATTATACCTTGGACCGGTGGTGGACGGGAGAGTGTTCTGCACAGGTGGGGCTCCCACTGGAAATGTGAGGACTCAGGGCAGCAGCTCGTCTTCAACCAGGGACATCTGGTGGCCAAGGGTATTCACAGGGCCTGGCTCACTGAATGCCTCTCCTGGTTTCTGAAGAGTGGAAGTGGGAACCAGCAGACAGAATCAGGCATTTCTCTGCTCTGGAGGGAGGTACTCAAGGCCCAGGTGTCTGAAGATGTCTTCCTCTGAGGTCGCGGGGTAAAGGGTCTTCTGTAATGGGAGCGGGGACGTCAGTGCCCGAGAGCCATCACCACCCCTGCCTGACTCCCTGAGAAAGACATAGGCAGGAGGCTAGAGGTAGGTGGGGTGCACCTCAAGGGGCTGGTAACAGGTGTCGAAACCCAGATTTGTGGGTTACATATGGAGGGGGCCAGAGAGCAGACTTCCCTCCTCCAGGTAACATACCTGCTTTGGGTCAAACAACCCATGGCTATTCAGCCACAGCCCCCGCTCCTTCCGGCTGAAGCGACGGAGTTCCCGCTCGAAATGCTAGGGGGAGAGCGGCCTTGTCAGCAAGGCTGGCCAACCCTGACACAGCTTCTGCCATCTCCCCAGTCCCTTCAGTGAGGAAAGGCCTGAAGCTCACTCCTACCCTAGAGCCAGTCCAGCCAAGCAGAGCAAAGGGGAACTGGCTGATGGGGGCAACCACCAGGTCCACCCGAATGGCTTTCCAGGAGGCACAGGACCCCTGGGCCCCCTCCACAGCAGCCCCCAAGGATTGTGGCAGGCGGAAAATGCAGAAACTCCTCTCAAAGGCATCCATGGTGTGGTTCTTCTGGGTCAGTTGGGTGGGGTCTCCATACTGGCTGTGCTGGTGCTGGTGGTACAGGATAAGGCCCTATGGAGGGAGGAGGTGTGGCCAGGCACTGTGTGATATGGTACGGGGAGGGCAGAGCTCTGGGAAAGGAGGCCCCTTACCTGCTCCTTCAGGTTGTGTAGAACTCTGGTCAGCAGCCCCACCTCCTGGCCCTCCTGGGGGTGGGTGATGAGGAAGTCCACATCGTGGCCCTGCAACTTCCCCCTAAAGGGTACAGTGTGACTCCGGGTATACCCAACTCAAGGGTATAGTCTAAGCCATCTCCCCAGTCCCTTCAGTGAGGGAAGGCCTACCTCAGTGGTCCCCAACTCAGACACTGGAGTGGGCCTGGAGTCAAGCTCCCTTACCTCCGGAAACCACCAGCCAGAGTGACAGTGGCCCCAGGGACGGTCCCGCCCACAGCTGCCTCCACCAGCTGCTGCAGGGCTTCCACGTCAAGCCGCTGGACCAGGGTGTTCAAGTCCTGGAAGTGCTGCAGTCCTGTGAGCAATACAGCTCTCCTGACCTTCAAAGCCCCTTCCTCCCTCTCCACTGCCCCTTCCTCCCTTTCAAATATTACACCTTTGAGATCATTGTAGATTCACAAACAATTGAAATAACTGAAATCCCCTGTACCTCCAACCATCCACAATGGTAAATCCTTGCAAAACTATCATAATCAGATGAGGACTCTGATGCTGAATACTCAAGATACACACTATCCTCTCAAATCCTTGGTTTTCCCATCCATAAAGTGGGACCAGGAAGTATAAAAAGGTGTGAAGATGACTGTCACTGAGGAACACCTTGCTTTAGCCCGTCTGTCTGCCTGTGCATCAGGGAGGAGCCACTTCCACAGGCAGTTAGGAGAAAACAGGTTTAATGTGGGGTGGAACAGCACCTGGCAGTGAGGAACTGCTCTCACCATAGGGCCCTGGTGACCCCCATCTCCTCCATATCTTGAGGAGAAGTGATCAAGTGGAACCAGCAGGCATCACGCATGTAAGGCTCTGTTAGCTAGACAGCTCTGCGGGTCTCATTTCCTGCTGACCCATCTAGGACCACAGGTGGCCTCCCCTCCCCCAGCTCCAGGGATGATGTGCAAAAGACATGGGTGCCAGGCCCTCAACCACATGGAGAAAAGCAGAATATCTACTCAACACCTGCTACTTGCTGGCCTCATATGGAGAAACTTAGAGAATCCTTTTATAGCAAATGCTGGGTACTCACAGAGTTAAAGTCACATACCCAGTAAGTGGTACAACGGAACTCAAATCCAGGTTGAACTTCTCAAGTTCATGCTCTTTTCACTAGACTGTGCCACCTCCCACTAGCAGGCTCCTCACTGGGCCTCTCCTACCACATGGAACCCTAGGGCATTGGTCATCAGCCAGGCCACCAGTGCTGTGCACCAAACACCATACTGTAGGGGTGTCCAGGGCCCAGGCTATTCAGACTTCCCTTATCCTCCCAGAGTGGGGAATCAGAGCCCATCCTTGGTCCACGTCCACATCCAACCAGGAGGCCACGGGTGCCACAGCAATGAGGCTAACACCATTCACACTGAGAAAAGGGCTACAATGGATCCTAATTCCTCCCAAACCAGGTATCTACTTCAGAAAGTCTGCCAAACAAGGACGCAGGCTTGCCACTGGGATCCTACTGCCCTGATCTCATTCCTAGTCATCCCACAGTCATCAGCACCATGTGTTCCAACACAAGCTTCCATGTGTTGGGAGACTTTTGAGGTCTGAGTGCTATGGGGAAATTTGGGGTCTCACCTGCTCTGTGGGATCTCACCTGCTTTTTGGGGCTTGGTCAGCCTCTGGGGTTGCTTGTGGAGGTCATCTAGGGTTCTCAGACCTTCCTGGTACCACCGGTCAGCAGTCCTTATCCCAACCCCGAAAATCTGAGTGAAGAGCTGTTGGGAGGATGAGTCAGGTCAAAGCCAAGCGTTTATTTAGCACAGATGCAGATACTCTGCCCACTGATCCGTTCCAGGGGTGTCCCACACTGCAGAACTGCTGCCTCTCACAAGTGGCCTCCAGTTGTGATGTGGCCTGGAGGGTCCACCAGCAGCGACATCTGCCTTTTCCAAGTTTAAGCAACATGCCCAAATCTGCCCAAGGCCACACTGTGAACACACAGGATTCAAACCCCCAAGTCCAGCATACACAGCTCACTCTTCTGGGGGTGGGAATAGGGAGGAACCCCATGAGATACTTCCCTTCTCTGGCCATGACCAAACTCCTCTAAAAAGTCCCTGGAATTTGTACAGTTCTAACCTGTAATTCTAACATTACCAAAATAGTCACCCTAACAAAGAATCTCAATCCACTGGAAAAACCATGTCTCTCCTACCTAACAGCAGCTGGAGCTTATTACTGCAGTCCTTGACAAACAGCAAAAAACAAGCACTTAACAATTACAGGGCTGTTTCAGTAGTTGAAGCCTGGAACTGCTGGGGCTCCAGCCCAGGCTTAAACACAGCAGGTGTGACCACCTGATCTTTATCAGTACGGACCCAGGTGAGGGGAAGTTACACTGCTGGAGCTTCCTCTCACAGGGTAGGTCTCCCATGCCCAGGAGGAGAACTGACCTGGCCTAAGAAGTCACCTGTTCTCCCATCCACGTACTAGACCGGCCAGATCCTGATTTGTTTTCAAGATCAAATGAGATCAGACGAGTTCAGGATTGTATGACCACAGACAAGTTACTTGTTTCTTCCTTGCTATGTATGTCATCATCAGGGGTAGGCCCTCAGCAGCCACTCAGGGCCGCTCCCCAGAAATTTTTAATTGAAACACAAGGTCAGGGCTCTCACAGTGGTCAGATGACGATATAGCCATGTCTCAGCTGGCAGAGACAGCATGCGGAGAGGCAGGGAGGAAGGGGAACAGCTGTTCTGGTGGTACTCAAGTTCCCAGACCCTGTTCCCTGCAGACCAGCTGCAGTCTCACCTTTCTGGGCTGTGCTCACCCATCCTTTCCTCAATCTCTTGAACCAAGAGCATGAACTGGGTCACTAACAAGGTAATCAACAGAACCTTGATAGAAAAAAATGCCAAGAATCTATTCATACTGTTTAAAAAGACAATTTGTAATGACTAACATATTTGTGACCTGGATGTCAGAGGCTCAGATGCTCAGAGAGAGATGGTTCTGGTCCCTCTCAGCACTCCTCCATTCATAAGTACCTGTGTTCTGCCTCTGGCCCTGCCCCTTCCTCACTCTGCCCACCTGAGCCTTTTCTTAGACACACAGGTCCTATCCTTTAAAACCTTCTCCATAGATTCTCAACAATCTAGGCAACCTCCCACAGTACCAGCGGCACACCCCAGAAGGACACCTCATTTCCACAACTGGTCACCGGTCTGACAACCTCCAGCATAGAACCTGGGGTGCGTGGCCAGGGAATCTGCACCCCATCAGATCAGAAGTGAGTAGGAACAGGGAAGGTGAGTTGTGAAGCAGGGAGGACAATACCAAGAAACTGCTGCCCGAAATCATGACAGTGTAGACAGCACAAGGCTGAGCAGATGTGCAAACTTTGTCATCCTCACAGCACCCAGGGCAAGGTTATATTTTGTTCCAAAAGTTCTGTTTAAGTGTTTAAGGAGCTAGAGTTTGTAGGATACTTGAGAATATTCCATCAAAAATTCCAATAAAAACAGATTGTATCGAGTTAGACAATCTCACATCACAAGCTTCTTTCTTGCCAGTCCCCTTGATTGCCTTGTGCATTTCAGTGTCAGCTGCCACCTCCTCATTAAGACCTCATCTTGTCCCTAGGCCAGTGACCCCTAGTCCTTGCTAGCACGTGGCAGGAGTGTGTGGTCATTCTCAGGGAAATGTGTGGGGCTGAATGGCTCTGCCAGAGCCTGCCTGCTATGCACCTTCATAGTCTGGTACCGCTCCGAGCATCGAACTCTCTCTACCTCTTCACAGACGCCGTGTTCCAGCAGCTCCTATGGGAGGAAACAAAGCAAAACTCCAGGCCTGCCTGGCGAGAAAGTAGCACTGGTGGCCTGAAGACCAGCAGACCCTCAACACCAGGCAGGGAGCCTGTGGTACCAGGATCTGGCATAATGCCCATGGAAGCAGTCACAGAACCTCAAAGTCCTTCAGAGCTAGGGAAAAATGGGTCACCTTAGAGGAATAACTAGCACATGAATGACTGCTTTTCAAAATCCACGTGATGAATCAAAGCCTAACTTTGATTCAAAAGCATCACCCTAACACTTAACATTCTAGGTCCTCAAATGTTTTGCGTTTTTTAAAAAACAGGCATTAAAACTTCCTCTATGTGGACATTAGGGGCAGATGCCAACAATGCCATCTAGCAGCACTGGAAGGGCCCTGGAAGCTGTCCTCCTGGAGTCCTCTCACAGCCTATAAGGTATGTGGTGTGGCCTCAACTTACATATGAAGAGACTGAGTGTGGAGGGTCTTTGCCCTGAACCAGGAGCCAGGCCCCACATTCATCTGTACATCTGTCTGCCTCCCTCCATCATTGGGCTTTTCACCACACCTACACCTGAGTGTGCAATCTACTTGCTAGCTGTAGTCAGCACCTACCTGAATGACCATGCAGGAGTGTTCTCCAAAGTGAGGTAACCCCTGCAGCTGGCTCGGGGCTGTGACTGGATGGGGAAGGGCCTTGAGTGTCGAAGCTGCTCTGCAGAAGGAGAGGCAGCGGCCCTCACTGCCTTCATAGCTCGCTGCCTCCGCCAGTGTCTCCAGAGCCTCCTGGTGGAATAAGTTTGTGGTAAGGGGTGGACTGGGTGCCACAACTGGCCCAACCCTCCCCAGTTGCCACCAACTTGGGTCCAAAGTTGGGACAGGGGAATGCTCACAAGAGGGGCCTGATCCCATGTCATGGAATCCACAACTCACTGAGAGGCTGGTATTGTGGTGTGTGAGGGGTGTGGGACGCTGGCAGGCATAAGGCAGCATCCACACTGGCCTTGGCAGGTCCTTCCTGGGAATAGCCACCTAGAGAGGGGAGATGGACAGGCTGTTTTGCAGGGTCAGTAGGGAGAGAGCCAGGCCGTCTCCTCTCCCAGATTACCTGGGTTCCTCAGGTGTAAGGGAACCAAGACAGAGGGAACCCACTCAGAGTGCAAAACATCTGGCACAGAGGCAGTGCTGCCAGGCAAAGGGTAGGGCCCTGCCCTGTGTAGGGGAAGGGGCAGGACATTAAGGACAGAGCAGCAACCTGCAGAGACTACAACTGCCAGTACTCTGGGAGCAGCTGCTGCTCCCGCAGCTGGTGCATGTGCCCCACCTTCTGAGATTATCTCAATCCAAGGAGAAGAGTTTGTCATCCCTGACTCAGAGACAGGGATACTGAGGCCTTGGCAGTTAGTGGGTTTGCCCCACACCTCATGATTCACACAGGCACGACTTGAATGTTGGCACCTGGTAATGAGCGCAGGCCCCAGATCTGCTCACTCATAAAGCACTGAGGTGGCACAGGGGTAGTGAACTTCCAGTACCCCAAGAATGGCCTCCTGTTGCCCCTGGGGTCTTCATCCTATTTGGGGGGGTCACAGTTTCATCTACTTGGTAATCAAGAATGGTCAAATGAAGGCGGGCATGGCGGTGCATGCCTGTGAGCGGCAGCCTAGGAAGCCACAGCAGGGACCAGGGATCGTGGTTCGAGTCCCCCTCAGGGCAACACAGCAAGATCTAGTTCCAAAAAAAATAGCTGGGCGTGGTGGTATGCGCCTGTAATCCCAGCTACCTGGGAAGCTGAGGTTGGGGATGCTTGAGTCCATGGTACCCCGGGCAACGTGAGCCTGCAGTTCCCCAGGCAAAAATAGCCAAAAATAGTGAGACCTAATCCCCCCCCCCCAAAAAAAGTCAAATGATACTAAAAATTAAGTGAGAAGGACACCAACAAGAGTGCAGAAGGGGGATGGTCTGGTTTCCCCAGGCCCTGCTGTTGTCTGGCCAAAACCTTTGTTCCTTATCTGATGCTTGCCTCCACGACACGGGCCCTGCAGCCACATCAACTGCCAGCCCCAGGCACAGCTCTGGCCCCAACACAAATCCTCAGCAGGGCTCACCTCCGGACGCAGGGCTCACCTCCAGACGGTGCCGTCCCTCAACAGGTACAGGCTGCCCAGCAGCCATGGTCTCTGTGAACCAGCTTATGTCTAGCAGCAGTGGGACAGAGGCCCCCGGTGGAGCGGCGGGCGCCCTGTGCTGCAGCCAGCAGGCGGCCTCCTCTACAGAGGTCTGCTCCATCACCACGTGCGTCACCTCTGAGCTGGGCAGAGGGAGGGCAGAGGGTGAATCGGAACCCTTTCCAGGCCTGCTGTCCTTCCTGCTTACTTCCACACAACCCAGCCTTTGCTTTCACTGACGGACCCCTCTCCGAGGGGCGCGTTGTTCATTTTCACAGGTCACCCCTGAAGCCTCCCCAGGTACTGTCCGGGCAGATGAAGCCCTCCACCACCCCGCAGCCCCGCACCGCGGGGTGCCACAGGCCAACTCGACCAGGTGTTGCAGGTCTGTCCCGGGCCCCCCTCCCGGCACCCGGCCCCCAGGCCGGCGTCCCCTGGCCGTGCTCCGCCGCCGCCACCTGTAGACGTCCAGGACGTGGAAGCCCCTGGAGCGCGCCAGGCGCGTGAGGAAGGCGCGGCGGCTGCGGCCCATGCGCCGCTCGGCCAGGTAGAGGGCGACGCCAGGGAAGCGAACCGCCGGGGCGGCAGCCGAGGGGGCTGGAGGCCCGGCTCGCGCCCGCCGCCGCGTCGGGAGCATCTGGGCCGCGAGGCAGGGAGCGCTTCGGCGGCGGCCGCGGGAAAGACGCCGGGGGCGGAAGGAAGGTGGGCGGAAGCTACGGAAGGAGCGGCGCCCGGCCGCTGAAGAAATGGCCGGCGCGCCCAACGCAAATTGGGCCTCTGGGCGGTCCAGGGTGCGTGGGCGGCTCGGCGGTTCGGGTCCGGGCCGCGGGCGCCGCCTCTATGCAAATACAGCGGACGCCCCGCCTTCTCTCCGGGCGCCTCCCGCGGGAAGTCCCGACGGCCTCCCGGGACCACCTGAGGCTCGCGGGGCTGGCGAAGCCCGGGAGGAGCCGAGAGGGGGTGGGGACGGGCCTAGGCCGCCGACTGGGCTGGGCGGCGGAGGCCCCTGTTCCCCGAGAGGGTGGGGGCGGAGTCGGTGGGTCCCCGTGGGGCGGGAGGGATCAGCGAGGTTCAGAGAGATTCCGCCCGATCTCTGCATCCCGCGGGGCCTGTGGGCATTGGCCGGCGCCCCTCCGCTCTCCTGGGAACGGCGGTACCTTCTCAGGGCCAAAGCTGAGGTGGACCCAGAAACCTGAAGGGGGGTGGGGTGGGGAGCTGGTCCTGACCGGCCCCCTCCAACAGCAGGGCAAGATTTTTTTCCGTGGAATGGCGCTGGAACAGCTGGAAGTTGCTTTCCTCCTCACTCCTGAGCACCGAAATAAAATCCAAATGGGTCCAACATTCAAATTTGAAAAACGTACGGGGGAGGGGACGGCTGTTATTAAGAATGTTATGGCTGTTCTTACTAAGAGGCAGACCAGAGCAAAGTGGGTACTCACAGGTTCAGAAAGTTCTTTCTCAGTACCGGGATTGATTCAATCTATGGTCAGGCTGGGAACGTTGACATCCTGACAAAGAGTGTTCCTGTGATCTCCCTTCTCATGTTAGGCCCTGAATCAAACACGGTTCGGCACAAACACCCCAGACACATGAAGATAAGGACAAAAGAAATAGTTTATTAGGAGAGCTCAGCTGAGGGCCACCGAGTCAAGGGAGACTCAGCAACCTCGGCTTGTTCACCAGTAAGTCCTTTTATATTGTCTTACAACCTAAGCTATACATCTGCATTCCTATTCTAAGTCAAACATGTAAAATATGGGGCGCCTGTTAGAGACACACTCTAAGTTTACGGCTAGGCTAACCATAAAGTTACCTATAATGACGTAAGGCCATTTGAGGGGTTATCAATTTGTTTTCTTTTTCAGAGGGAGGGAGGTGTCCCTTAGGGAGGGAACTGCTTGTCTCCTAAATCAAGGGGGTGCTACACCAAATTTGCTCAATTTATTGTTCAGGCTTTTAGCATTCCAACACTCAGGCATCAGGCTTTGGAATATCTGTGATAGTGTACTGAAGCCATGCTCAGTTAACGGATGGTGTGAGCCAGCTGTGACCATGTCCCCCTTCTGCCTAATCTTCCCCCCTCCTTCCCTTTCACCTCCACTGTGCAGGATCTGTGCCAGTGCACAGGGCTGATGAGGCTCCCCCAAGTGGTTCCCAGACTCTGTCTCCCTTCCCACCCCCACCCACCAGGGGTTTGGATTCACCTAGCCCCAGAGATAGGGGGCCCCTACTCCCTGGGTGTCATTGTCTCCTATTTAAGATTGCAGATTTCAAGGAAGATATGCTAAAATGTGAGAATGGCCTTGATTAGAATTTCCTTTCAGAAAGATATAAGGGGGAAGAAGTAAAACAGGTTTTTTCTTTGTAATGTGATAACTCAGGAGCTGTTCCTGGAAGGTGGGAAAACAGAAAGGAGAATATATAAAGAGGTTTGGAACAAAGAAGGGATTTGGATTCTGATTCTGATTTGGGATTCAGATTCAGGTTTGGTTTCTGCCATTTTGTGGGATGAAGATGTGAGCCATGTGAGCTTGGCCTTGTGGCCAAGGCCTGGGGCCTGCAGCTTTTGGCGGGCCCAGGCTAGGAGCATGTGTGTTAAAGGAAGTTAAGGAGTTTGCAGATTTGAACTCTGTTGAAGTTTGTTTTGCTGAGTTTGACTTGTGTCTGGGAGAGGCCGTGCGAAAGTCAGGCCTGCAAAGAAAGTGAACTTTGCTGGTTCTGGTACTCTGGAGCTTCTTTTACTATCTGGAGGAGGACAAGGAGAAGACTGCATGGAGGAGCTGGAGCATGCCAAAGGAATGTCTTCAAACACGCGGAGATGAACTCTGACAGTTGTTGGTGAGATGATCAGGACTGAGAGACTGAGGATTTTTAGACAATCTGGGGGAAGGACTTTGGACAATGTTGGGAAAGGTTTTGGACAATGTTAAAGTAATTTGGAGTTTTACTGCATGTTTCTTTTTGTAGTAGTTAGGAAATCACTTTGTTTGGTAATAAATTAGTCTGCATTCTGAGAGTCTTGCTTTGGCTTGGGATTTTGGTGAGAAGGCTGGGGATGGTGGAAAGAACCCACAGAAGTCTAAAAGAGGGTAAATTGAGGCAAACTCGTCTAAAGTTTAAAGTGTGTTTCTAAGTTTTTCCTTTTTAGGCCTGAGAGAGGGGAAGAGAGTTGAGAGAAGCTGGTAGCTGATTTTTGCATACATATAGAAGGTGAACAGTGAAAATGCTAATCAACTGTTTAGAGCCTGCTTCCTAGGGAGAAGCAGGCAGAGGTGTTTTAAGTTCAAAGTCTTTTTTTTTTCTCCCACCCGGTTTCACCAGGACTTAAACTGCAAGCAGCCAAGAGGCCTGACTGGTAGTCCCTTCTTTCCCAAGTGTTTTTTCTCCTCCTGCCAGCAAAGAGGAAGCTTCCAAGGTTGCTGTAAGAAATCAGTCTTCCCCTATCTGTGGGCCCTGCCTTTCTCTAGGCACCTAGATGTCCTGAACTGTCATCAGAAGCTGTCCTGAAACTCTCAGAGCTGTCTCTCCATCTGTGAGCATACTGGAAAATAACCCCCTTCCAGGTCTAACAAAGGAGAGAGCAAAGCTATCTACATATACTTGATGTAAGAACAGGCTCCTTCCTGTCCCGGGAAACAGTGATGCCAAAATGCACTGCCCGTAGGTGACCAGCCTTCCCCACCCTCAGTGATGACAAGGAGCTACATAAAGATTTAGACAAAGGTAAGTAAACTTTCCTCTCTATAGTACATTTCCTAAGAAATCAGGGAAGTGATTTCAACCCCTAGAACTTGCCTTCCTCTGGGCATGGATCATAAATAACACTGTATCTTTATCTCAAAATAACTTAGTAGCAAAAACCCTACTCTCCTCCCCCTTCAAGAATAATTACATTTTTTTATGTCAGTGACTCACTTCACATCTATATAAACTAAACTGCAGATTGTTGGGCCAGTTCTTAGAGCAAAATATGTCAAATTCTTTCCTGGGTTTGAATCTCACTTTGCTTATCTAATAAACTCTGTGTTACCATCACTGAGACATTTCAGTTAATACCCATAAACTATAACCTCTGTGTCAGGCCAGGGCATCTGGGTTCTCTCGTGGAGAGACAAAGGCAGCTTTTAATGACCAGTCATATCTGAACATTTTAAAGTACTGTGTGGTTGCAAAACTGAGGAACCCAGCGCTTCCACAAGCCTAAGAAGGTTTATTGAGGAAGGTTTATTGATCCTCAGTGCCCACTAAGCAGAGGTTGGATACCAGTAAGCAAGGCATTGTTGGGTGGCGTTTGTTTCTCCTCCCCTCCATGGAACCTCTGACCACTGCCCAACTTGCTTTGAAGTGAAGACCTTAGTCCTAGTTCCAATAGACTTGGTTTGGGGTACCCAGACACATAAATTCCCAGCCTCCTACTCCCCACACTAATACACTCCCTAATAGAGAGCTCACAGATGACCTAGCTGGACCTACTCAGCCTCCCTGCCCCCAAAGGTTGTAGTCTGCCCCCTGCTCTGCACTGTGGCTATCTCATACTGTGTTTTGGATTAGTTTTATGCAGATGTATGAGCTTGCATTTTTCCAAGATGAATCTCATCTAGCTATTTCCTGTTCCTACTTCCAGCTCAGAGAGCTCTCTGGGGGTGATTTTTCAGTCCTTACGTCTTTTGCAAAACCTCCCTATGGAACACCTTCTTTGAAGTTCACTTCAGGGCTGGCTTGCCTGCCCTTGGCCTATGGAGTGAGGATTCAGCCCTGGTTTAGACCTGCCCCTTCTGTCTTGATTCCCTGCCTTGATCCCCTCTCCTGCAGGCGCTTGCCAGCAGCAGCATTCAGGAAAGCGTGCGGTCAGCCTGCTGATGCTGCTGGCCTGGAGCTTCTGAGGGCTGCTGACCTGGTGCTGGGTCTAGTGCTGGCCCTGAGCCTTCTTGAGCTAGTCACCACTTTCTGTGGGTTTGGTTACCTGGCATGCCAGTCAGTTCAGGCTGACACAACAAAATACCCTAGACCAGGCAGTTTAAACAGCAGAGACTGATTTCTCACTGTTCTACTGGAAGCCAGAGTAAATTTCATTCTGAGGCTTTCCCTCTTCACTTGTAGGAACTGCCATCTCTTTATGTTCACATGACCTCTTTGTTGACTCCTGGCGAAAAGGGCCAGGGGGGCTGGAGGAAGGGGGATAAAGAGAGAGGGAAAGGGCACCATTCAGCCTGCTACTCTGAGTCCGTAGTTCTGACCCAGCCTCAGCTCTTGACTCCCCTGATGGACTCTGTAGACCTGAGTAGGTGGTCAGCCTTCCCTGATCTGAAAATATCCTCAGAGTATCTGAAAGGAATAGATGAGCTAGTGTCAGGGGCTGTGCTGGCCAAGGCCCTGCAAGGCTATGTGGCAAAGACAGATGCATTCGTTTTAAGAAACCATAGTGCCTTTTAAGGAGGAGGTGGGTTCATTTACCTGTTGAATGGTGTCCTGGTCTATCTGGGCAGCTATAACAAATATCACAGACTGGGTAGCTTGTCAACAACATTTATATCTCACAGTTCTGGAACCTGGAAGTGCAAGATTAGAGTGTAGGCAGGCTCATTGTAGAGAGGGCCTACTTCTGCAATGAGACTTCTCACTGTGAACTCACATGGGGGCAGGTGAGACCTTGCTCCTATTTTATAAGGCCACTAATCCACCCAGGAAGACATCACCCTCATGATCTCAGTACCTTCCAAAGATCTTACCTCCTAGCACCATCATATTGGACCTCATGTTCCAACATGTGGGTTTGGGGGGGGACAGAAGATGTGCTCTGTATAAGACAGAGACGGGGAAACAGGAAATCTGGGGCAGGATCTGGAGTGAGAAGTCTGGGCAAAGGGATAGTAAGACTAGTAGATCCCTCCCAGAGGATTGGCCTAAGAATTATGGAAAAGAGGTGTCCTTGAAACGAAGGATCTCTGGATTCATTTATGCAGCCCTGGCTCCACATGGTTGGAAATTGGAGAGAGGCGGGGGTCAAAGGGGTCTACAGGCCTAACGGGTTAAAGGCTTGCTAGAAGAGGAATACAAGTTGACACAATTGTTTATTCTTTCCGCCACGTATTATTATAGCTCTGTTAGGACAGAATATAAGATTATGGCATTCTTCAATGAACAGACTCAGTATACATTTTTAAAAAGTATTTTTCCATGTACTACTGTTATTATTAAAATCATGATATAACCAGGGAGAATTTTGGCTTATTAGCACCAAGGACAGGCCCAGGTAGGAAAGTTAGACCAGATGCCCAAGGTTGCCCACTTTCTATGGACAGTGGCCTGTGGGTGGAGGGTCTTAACAGATCAGATGAAGACAGCAGGCTTCCCAGGACATGGGTCATGTTAATGTCAGTTTGTCCTTCCCCAGAGGAAGGCAGGGGTTATGTCTGAAGCTCAGGAGGGTGTTCACAATCAGGGGTCCATGGGGATGAAAAGGGATGGGCTCAGGTACAGTTGACTTGGGGAATCCTAGTGAGTTCGGCTGCTATGTATTTTTTATATCACAATTCTATTCCCAATTGTATGGAATTGGTACTACAGTCATTTTCCCATCTTATAGAGAAACTGAGGTTTATAAATTTTCTTCCAAGGTTACTTGTGCACATAAAAGGCACAACTATGATTTGAACATTGGCTGTTTGACTTCAGAGCTGTCTTCTCAGCCAGTCATGTTATACAGCACCAAAGCCCTGGTTTAAGATTGAGCTACAGCATATAACACATACAGAAATCTGTGCCTTCACTACCTTATTGTGGTGGCAAGACAGACAAGAGTTAAGCATACACGGTGCATATAAAGGCATAACTGGCATATTGTTGGAGTGTGTTCTGTCTGCCCACCCTTGCCCAGTGTGCCTCTGGTGCTTTCCCCAGCAAGATGCCCAGTGGAGATAGAGATCAGGGTCTCACAGAGGAAGCAGTGAGATGATGCTGTGCATGCTATGTAGGAAGAGCGAGGGACTTGCACAGAGAAGTGGGAGGGGCAGAAAGGCCTAAAAGGACTTAGACTTGCACCCTGGAGAGAGTAGGGGTGTTGAACAAGGCCGGAATGTGATCCGACTCAGTCTTCTCAAGACCACTTGCTATTGTCTGGAAAGCAGACTGAGAGTCAGGGGTTGAGCTGGACAAGTCTTCAGAGAGCTGCCCCACTGGTCAAGCAGAGAAGCAATGAGAATTAGATCAGAGGGAGGCTTGTGAATGAAATGGACAAAACAGGTCAGTGTGCCTGTCAAAGAAAAGGGAATTGCTCCAGCCACAGAAACTTGAGGCTGCCATGTCCCAATATGGGTAATCCGTGGGGAGCTCAGAAGTGTGGCTTCAAATAGGCAAAGAGAACCCCTAGAAACCGAAAGAGGAAGGGGAAGTCCAGTCTGACAGATGTGGTGGGCACACTGGGGTAGGGGGCCTGGGGCAACACTTTAGGAGACCTTTAGGGTAAAGGCGATCACCCAGGAAGAAACAGATGCAGAAGATGGGCAAAGAAGGTATGAACAGTTGTATCAGATGCCTGAGGGGTCACCTAAAATAAATTGAGGTACCAGTCCTCAGAGGTTTGAGCAAAGCCTGATGTGAGTGGAGTTGGTCCTGCCTTCATCTCCTCCATCTCTCCATTTGAAGCAGGGTAAGAAAACAGACAAAACAGGGTGCTTACCCAACTTACAAACCCTTTAAAGCCAGCCACACACCAGGTTCTTCCCAGCCCGTGCATGCAGTAGCAAGACCACATAAACTTTAAGAGGGAGGCAAAACCAAATTTACTTATTAAAAGACAAATTGGAAAAGAGGAGTCACGGAGGGGTACAGGGAACCCCATTAGTAATCTTACCACACAGTCCATCTCTAGTCCAAAGTGCACACGGCTTTAGCAGCCATGTGTGTCCACAAAATGGCGACTGCCCCACCTTGAGCCTGAGGAAGGGGTTAAGGTGGCGCCGCTGCTCCTTCTTCAAAGACACAGCTGCACTCACTGCAAGCCAGAAGAAGCCAAGATGGCGCCGTCGATCTTCTCCGAAAGCAGGAGATTCAAATCCAATGAGGAAGACCAGGGTGGCGTCCTCATTTCTTCTCCAAAAGTCACAGCTCCCATATTCCATCAGCTCCAGCTCCACAGTGGCCCCGGCATCAGCAAAACTCACTCAGTACAGCAACACAGCAAGCGCTTCAGACGTCTCATGTTGAAAACGGCAACACAAGAAAACTCTCTTCAGTTCTCCAAGACAGCTTACACAGGACACAAGTTTCCCCAACATGCTTCCCCGGGCTCCTCACTGGCCTGGGCTGGGCATGGGGATGGAAGCCCACAGCTTGGCTTCCTTCCCTCCCTGTTGCCCCACATGGCAGCAGCCTCCAGCCTCCCTGCTGCTCCTCTCTGCTCCTTACTTCTCCATTCTCCTCTCTGTCCTCTTCTGTTCCGTTGTCTACTCTTCTCTACTCTCTTTCCCTGTCTTTTTCTCTATCCCCTCCCTGATTCTTTAATCCTCTTTTCTCCCAAGAAGGCTTAACTTCCCTTCTCCAAATCTCTACCCACCAATGCTAACAATAGCTATTTTAATACATCAACACCAGTACTGGGGGCCACAACCCCCTAACACATTCATCTTCTACCCTCCTTGCGGGAAGCTTGCTTTGTCAGTAGCTACTTTTGTCACCTGACCAACTGAAGCCCCTGCTTCCTCAGCTGTGAAAGAGAGTAGTGAGGGCTCTTCTGCAAAGGGTTGCTGTGCAAACTAAATATGGACTGACAGATTTAAGAAAGACCAATCGATCATAGCACATGGATCTTATTTGAATCCTGATTCAAACAAATTAACTGTAAACAACTAAATGTATGAGGGGAAGTGTGCCCCTGACTGATATTGATTCTTCATAGTAAAGAAATTGTGGTTGAAAGTGATAACGGGTTTATGTTAAAGAGAGAGAGAGGCAAAGTAAAAGAGGCAGTCCTTTCCTTTAGAACTATACCTAATAAAATATTTCCAGAATCACATGATGTCTGGGCTATGCTTCAAAATTATATTAAGGTGGAGTGAAGGGTGCAGATTGCTGGAGTATCATTAAAATTAAAAAACTAAGCCCCCACCCCTTGCCCAGTGGACAAGTTTGGGAAACTTGAATAGATAAGGGAATTGATAAGGTTGCCATAGGAATCAGACCTTAAAACTGATGACTTTGACCATGAATGCGGAAGTTGGGCTGGCCCTTTCTGTGTCAAAGATCAATGTCCAAGACCAGACATCCCAGCAAAGAATTAGCCCAATCTGGCATCCTGAATAAGAAAGCCCATGAAAATAGAGTGCAGTAGAGAGCCTCTAATCCAGCACAGACTTCTCCCATCTTACCTCCTGCTCCTTTGTGGGCCATTTCAATAAACCTACTCTGTTCTTCACTCTGACTGGTGAATTGTTCACCCCTGCACCTCTGACCTGACCCCATTATTGCCCCTCACTACCCAGAAGGAATAAGATATGCTGTGAGTTGATTACTCAGGTGCTGGGCAGGAGGTTCAGTATATTATTCCTCCAGTTCTGCATATATTTGAATTTTAACAATAACATCATTGAAGCAATGCACACATAGGTCAGCTAGCTGAAGCTCATGACATTCCTGTCAGTTGATGACATCCATGTGCTCATCTTGCTGGACAGGAGATGAAGAAAAGAGAGGTCAAGTTTGCAGTTAGTAATAGCAGTGTTGGGATATTGTCTTGGAAAAACACTCTGTTTTCTGCTTTCACACATGTTGATACCAGATGCCTTGGTTTTCCACATCAAGCAATTCTTCAGCTCCAGTTGCAAATCAGCTCAATTTTGACATAGCCTGAATTTTGTGCAGACCTTACCAGTCAGGAGCTCAGTCCTCCCAACTCCGAACTCCAGATGCCAAACTGGAGCCCAGTTTGTGCTTCTGATTGGCTATAATTTGGGGTTCCTACAACCCCCTTCTTGAATTTTACAATTTGTATAACACCTGACAGGACTTGGATAAGCATTACTAGATTACTATGAAGGATTTTAAAGGACATGAATGAACAGATGAAGAGTTAAGTAGATGATGTCCAGTGCACCCTATGTGGACTGGGTGCAGGAGCTTCTGCCGCCCATGAAATTAGGGCCACCCTCTTAGCATGTTTAAGTGCCCATCATCCAGAAGCTTCCTGTACCCCGTGCTGTTGAGTCTTACTAAAACTTCATCAGCCAGGCATGATCCACCATGAACTTAGTCCCCAGTTTTCTCCCCTCCCAGGGGGGTGGGAAGCAGACTGGGTGTTCCAAGCTCCTAATAAAGGCCAATTTTTCCAGTGACCAGTCCTACCCAGGAGCACCAGGTGCCACAGAGTTGTTTCATCAGAACAAAAAGACACTCCTTTTACCCAGGAAATTCCAAGGGATTTAATTAAGAACTCCAGTAGGGAACTGGGGGCAACTGTTGGAACAAAAGATATTCCTAGTGTTTTTATCACATAGGAAATAGCAAGGGGTTTATGAGGTGTTAGCAGTCATGGGTGGAGATTAATATGCATATTTTGCTATTTGTTGTTTTAGAGACTGATACATATCTTTTATCTCACAACTGTGACCCAAGGAGCCTGGTGCTATCATAGATCTCCTAGTCACTGCTTCCATGGGCTTGAATAATTATGTGACAAATGACTGCTTGTTCTATGGGAAAGGTGAGATGATCTGAAAGTTAAAGAAACTTATCATAATTCTTTTGTTAATTTGCTTTTGTGCTTTGTTGTTGTTGTTGAGACTAGGTCTCACTATTTTTGCCTGTGGAACTGCAGGCTCACGTTGCCTGGGGTACCACAGATTCAAGCAATCCCCAGCCTCAGCTTCCCAGGTAGCTGGGATTATAGGCACGTGCCACCACGCCCAGCTATTTTTTTGGAACTTGGTCTTGCTACGTGCCTCTGGCGGGACTCGAACTGTGATTTCTAGGCTGCCGCTTACAGGCATGCGTCACCATGCCCAGCCCCTTGTGCTTTCTAATTGTTCTGAAATGAGGGCATAGCACTTGCATCATCAAGAACTGAAACAAGTATTGGACAGACCCAGTCCAAATTTTGGCAAGGTGGGGGTGCTAAGCTGGTGCCTCCTGCCCATGGGGGCGCAGGGAAGGGAGTGGCATGGCGGGGGGTGGGGGGAACTGGCTTCCCTGAGACTTCCTAGCCCCATCCCAGGTGGTCCAGAGCTGGCAGAATTCTAGACCCAGAAGTAGGGTTGTAGGGCTGCCCCTGAGGCAGCCTGCACAGGCTTGGGGCTCTGCACAGTAAAAGATATATACATATATATAAATATACACACACATATACATGTATATATACATGTATATGTATGTGTGTGTGTCTGTGTCTATATGGGCCAGAGGCCTTGCAAGCTCCAAGAGCACAAACTAATTTGGGGACATGAGTGACGTCTCAAGATGGGGCTGGGTGGGGGTGGAGTTGCTGTCCACTGCCCTCACACTGGGTAAATCTGCTTTTTACCTCACACATCACTCACTCCCAAATCCACGCTGTCTTGTTCACATGTTTCAGTTGTGATCAAGTATCTGTAGGGTAGGACCCCACTGGTGCTCCTCCGCCCCCCAACACACACACATGGGCTCTTCTTGGATCCCCACCCTCTGGCTCATGAGCAGTACTCTGCCTGGCTCTACCCTTCCATGTCCACTCAGCTGCATGAAGCCAGTGCCCACAAGAGAGAGTCCCAGCACGAGCTGGCTTGTGGGGGCCTGCTGACCTACCCAAGCTCTGCTGTCTGTGGCTTCCTGCCCCCTTCTGCCCCCTTCCTGCCCCCTTCAAGCTGCCTGGCCTTCTGAAATTCTTCTGGTGGTTCCTGTGCTTCAGGGTCCTTCTGGACCTTGACCAGAGAGAAGACTCCCAGGGGGCCAACCAGCCCTTTGTGGACTCGGGGGTGGAAGTACCTGCATATAGGGCCAGCTTCTGAATGCTTTCTGACTGGGTGCAGATCCTGGCACTGAAATGTATGAAATGCTCTGAAATGCACGTCCTGGCACTGAAGTGCAATCCATCTGATTCTCGCTGCCCTCAGTAAGTGTTTTTACCAGGAGATGCCCTGCGAGCATTGCATACTCATGGAGTCTGAGGCTGGCCTGGCTGAACCCACACCTCCCACAGCAGACCCTGAGAGCTAGCCTGGGATGTGCATGGGATAATGAGCTCCCAGCATTCAAATTCTTTGGGGTTCTAGCAGAGTCTGACCTCACTCTTCAGAGCAGTGTTTGTACACAGATTACAGGACTATGAGTGATTTAAGGTGGTATGGGTTGAGGCCTAGGGTGGATGAGGGAGGGCTTGAGTGATCTGGATTTGGGGGAACACATTTTGCAAAGACCCCTGCCTCAGAAGTGGGGGAGAACAAAAAGGAGCCATCCCAGAAGTCTGGTCTATCTTAACCCTGTCCAGGAGGAGTCTGGTGATCCCAAGTGAGCCCTGTGGTCTGGTGAGTGCCCGTGTCAGGTACAGGAGGAAGTGAAAAATGAATGTGAACATTTCTTTGGGAAGTTCAGTTATTAAGAGGTAGGTAGAGCTATAAAGACCACAGCTCTGCAGTCATTTTGGAAAGTGATCTGGAAATTTCTTTTAACACACACACACAAAATAGAAATATACAATGATCCAGTAGTCACATTTCTGAATATGAATCCAAAGAACACAGAACCCTAAACTCAAAACATTATATCCTCCACCATGTTTATTGCAGCATTATTTACAATAGCTAAGATAACAACTTTAGTACCCATTGATTTGTCATCAGAGAAAGAAAATGTGGTTTATATACACAGACAGATGCTATTCAGCTATAAGGAAAGATGAAATTCTTCCATTTGGAAGAAATTTTAAATTCTTCCAAAATGGAAAAACCTTGAGGGAATTATAGAAAGATAAAGAGAAATACTGGGTGATTTCACACCTATAGGGAAACGAAGTGAATGAACTGACAAAGCAAAATAAACTAGTGGACATTGATAACTGAGGTCCCCAGACGTGAGGAAAGTGGTGAGTGGGAGAAAGGGTAAAGGGAGATAATGATGGGCATCTTGTTTTTGTTCTTTCAGTTTTCTTTTTCCCTTAAGAGAGAGAGCAAGAGGCCACAACTAAGGTTTAGCATCAAAAACTCTGGGTATTCTTTCCAGTGGCAACAATTGTGAATCAGGGAGGCAGTCCAGGGGCCCCCATTCTTTTCCCAGGGAACTGGTAGTCCGCTTCTCGTTCTCACTGACAGGGCTACTGGCTTTGATCTCTAGACAAACATGTAAGCACCTGAATACAAAACTGTTTGTAAAACTGCTAATACCATGACTCATTTCTTATTCTTACATATATTCTTAATAGCAGGTCTGTAGTAATTTTAGCTTGTCCAATGTCATTTCCTTACAATATCAGTGAGAAAAACAAAGAAAAAACAAACAGCCTACCTTGAAGCAAACAGTATTGGTCCAAGGTCTGCTTTCTTTTATTAGATGTCATTTTGCTTAATGTCCCAGCTTCCAAGAACATATGGTTGATGTTAAATGAGGATTTATGCTTTCCTGGGATTTTAGCTTTATACCTTCCTCTAACAGACACTGATAGGTTTTATATATACATATATTTTTTTCTAAGTCCTTCAAAGTACTTTTTATTTTATTTTTATTTATTTATTTTTTTTATTGCAGCACTATTTATAATTGCAAGGACATGGAAGCAACTGAAATGTCCCAAAACAGATGACTGGATGAAAAAGATGTGGTATATATACACAATGAATACTGATTTTTTAAATCAGTTGATTCAAAAATATTCTCATCATTTTTTGTGGCGTGATAAGTTGGAAAAGTACTTTTTAATTATGTTACCAGACACAAAAGTGAAAAGAGGATCATCTGTAGCAAAGACTAATATGTACTTTTTTAGTAATGGAATTACTGATGTTTACTGGTTAGACCAGGAAAAAGATTACTGTGTACTCATCATCTTCTCTTGCAGCTGGGTGTGGACTGTGACTGTGTCTTGCCAAGTCCAGTGAAATAAACTTGGAGTTTTGTGTGAGCTTTTAGAAAGTGTTCTTAAAAGAAGAAATTATGCTTTACTGTTCCTTTCCCCTTTTTTTGATGGTTGGGATGAGACAATGATGGCTGGACCTCAAGCAGCTGTTTTGTATCATGAGACAGCAGCTACATTTGAGAAAGGGAGAGCAACAAAATGAAGCCAGAATCTCTGATGATTGTTAGTCTGTCATATCAGTTCTGGATGTTTGCCTCAGAATTTTGTTTATGTGAGAGAATAAATTTCTAACTTATTTTAGCTATTGTTATTTGGATTTTTCATCACTCCTGATTAGCCATTTCAGATATGTGGGAGTTGCAAGTTCTGGGTTGTCAGTCAGTTGCTCCTTAATTGGCTCACAGAAGCTCTCTATGCTATTTGAAATGATTCAGATCTGAGTCTCATGGTATTAGACAAATTTCTTTTATATTAAAATTTTATTTGCTAAGATAGGAAGTATTTAAGTGCTATCTTTCAAGTAGATTTTAAATTCTGGAGACTTGAATCTTTTCCGGAAATGATGTAGGTAGTCTCTAAGTTAGTGGCACCTGACCCACTGTCTTATCAATGATCGTTGACCTAACCTATTGGCATTTTTAGGCATGTGGATGTTACTAGTAAGTATCTTGTTATGCTGAGTTAGGTTTGTTATATGGCAGAGATATTACATCCTGGAGACAATCGTAACCCTTGGCTAATTTTCATCTTCAATTTCACAGTCAGAACACTTCAGAGACAACCCAGTGCCCTGCTCCTCACCAGTGCCAGGAATAACCACTGCCCTAGGCTCTGCACAGAAGGCTTGTTCTGGGCCTGCTGCCTGCTGTCTCACAAAACCCTGCAAAGCTATTTATCCTATAGTCAGCTGTCTGACAGGTGTTTACACTAGAGCTCTATCAGGGTCTCTGTGTGCCAGGCACTACTCACAACACTAGGAATGAGGTATCAGCATCACAGCCCCTAATCCCTGACCTTGTGAAGCTGGTATTGCTGGTGCAGGAACATATAATAGGAGAAAACAAGTGTTAGCTATTGTTGAGTAACCAATTCCTCTCTAAGCAGATTAAAATAGTCACGTGTATGATCTTACCTGTCTGTCCAGGCAGCACTGCCACCCTGAGCCTTCCACTACAGCCTCACCGCTTTGAGTCACATTCCCCATTAGCTGGGGCAAGGTTGGTCTTGGATGACCTTGGCTCTACCTTGTGGTCTTGCCCTCAAGCAGCCTGGCTCGGTTATGCACGCATGGTTTGGGTGGTGGGGATCAATTGCTTTTCAAGTCTCTCCTTAAACCAAGTTTGCCTCTGTCCCATTGGCCAAAGCGGCATATGGCTAGGCCTACAAGTCAGTGAGAGGGGCCTAGAGAGTTAAAGGTAAAGCATGTGGGCAACATGGGTTTATATGTCTGAAATGAAGTAGGGGAGTAGGATGGGTAGTTTTGGTAGATATGGGGCAGGATCGGAGTTTTACACAGGATGGTAGGGAAGTCTCAGTGAAACAGTGGCTTTAGAGAAAAGGAAGCGGTGACATCTGAGGAAGGGACGTTACAGGCAGACGGAACAGCTAACATGTTCCCTGATGATCCTTGAGATAAGACATGCCCACTAAAACCAAGGGCACATTACATTCCTCTGTGTGGGTCAGGGGAGACCTTCTCGGCACTTAGCACAGCTCCTCACTTTCTGAAATCCCCATGGATGGGTGGGATACCCCAGACTTGTCATCTCCTAAGCCACATGTTTCTTCCACCTCAGTCACAGCACAGCCCAAGGCAGGAAAGCATGTCCTGGGTGGGAGGAGGTACGGGGGCACATGCTCGTTTATAAGGTTGGCATCCAGTTTCCCAAGAGTCATCAGGTCCTCTTCTGGCTCCTGAGAAGGTCAGTTGGTGCACTTGTGTTTATACCATGTGGCAGACCTCTCCTGCCAAGCAGCTGGTTATAATCAGCACAGGCTGGAATCCAGAAGCCTGATCTGAATCCTTTCTGGGATATGGGGATCCAGAGAGCACCATGGTGAGTTCCAGGGGTGTGGAGGAGACTGGTGGATAGTGACAGCTGAGACTTTATGAATGTATACACACACACACACACACACACACACACACATTATAAGGTATTGGCTAGTGCCGTTACAGACGCTCATGAAATCCCATGGTCCGCAGTCTGCCAAGTGGGGACCCAGGAAAGCCAGTGACGGAGTTCAACTCAATCCTGAGACTCTGAGAACCAGGGGAGCCATTGTCCAAGGGCAGGAGATGAGATGTCCCTGCTCAAACAGAGCAGATTTTCCCTTCCTGATTCCACCTACATTGGGTCACCTGCTTATCTTAGTCCACTGACTTAAGTCAGTGAGTCTCTTCTGCAAACACCCTCACAGACAGTCCCAGGAATGTTTTGCCTGCTATCTAGCACTGCTTAACTAATTCAGGGGAAATAGAAAGCTAGCCATTCTGAAAGTGTGCAAAGTTTGTGGGTTCTTCACCCCTGCACTTACAATTGCAAGACATAGCTCAGTCTCAAGTACAAAAGGGGTTATCAACAAAAGGAGACTGGGATAAGGAAAGAGTTCAGGGAGGCAGCTGTTCATAGATGGCCAGCTGTCCTATCCCACATTGTGTTCACGGTGTCCAATAGTCCACACTAAAAGCTTACTCTTCCTGCTCATGCAAGATAGTGTTGACTCTGATGAGAACCTGGGGCTGGTGGCACACTGGGAAGCAGTGGGCTAGGGACCCTACTAACCTGTGGCAGTTGACATAGTCACAGATGGCACTGCTAAGGTAATACAGCTCCAGTGTCTCCACTGAAGCCCAGTCAAGTCTCTTGAAATTTCTTCCAAGCTGACTCAAACCTTCCCAAACTAAGTCAAGCCACTCCTAAGTTTCAGCTTACATCCCCTTTTAAGGGCACCTGCCTTTCAGATTCCATTGGTCCATTTTACAAACCAGTTATTTCCAAGATTTAATTGGTGCTGTTGAAAGCTTACACCTAACTGGCACCAGGGAACTCACAGACTTAGTTTACTTTCAAAACCAGCTCAGGATTCAAAACCAAAGCCCTGGTAGTATCCATTCTGCCCTGCACCCTCTTACCTAAGCTCTGCTGTATCTGAATGGCTCTGGCCAGGTTCAAACCTCCCTTGTGTCTCCAAAACTGCTATGGGTCTTTTCTCCCTAAAACCCAAACATGGAGGCACCAGGGCTGATCATCAGAACCAGCTACCATGGCATAGTCTAGGCTGATGTGGCTCATGGGGGGCACTGGCACCTTCAGAGAACCCGGAGCCACAAGGCTGTTGTTATACTCCCAGTGGGTTTCTGTTCTTTGCAGCCAAATGATCCTCGGTGACACCATTCAGTGATTTCCCTGCACTGCCAGCACGAGGAGGGTTTTAACCTTTGAGAATTTGATGTAGAAAAATAGTACTATTTTCACCTGCATTTTCATGCTTTTTTGTAAGGGCAACACTTTTGCATGTGTTTCTCGATCACTCACATTTCTTCCTTTGTGAATTGCCCAATTATGCTTCATAGCTCATCATAAAAAGTGGAAACAAAGTCAAGCCATTGCCTCTGAGGCTTTATGATGTGAAGAACTTTATGTAATAGCTTCCCTGTGTTAACAACTTATTATTTTTCAGGTGTAGCTTTTCAGGGTTCTCTCAACAAGTCCTTGTGCCATCACACGAGGCAGGCCAATGCTATTTATGCCCTTTTGCACCGTCACCACAAAAAGGCAATCAGCTAGTAAAGCCCTAGACCTTATTGTTTGGTAGTAAACAGAAGAAATGGGCAGATGAGTACATTCATGGAGACAGTCACTTTCTACCTACTCTCTTGCACCCCACTACTTTGTGCCCTGGGAGTACCCCCCCCCCCGAGTGCTGCTGAATGGGGAAGCACTGGGAGAGCTCAAGGTGTGATGTTTTCTGCTGTTTTCTGATCTATAGTCCCAAATTCACTTAAATAGGGACTGAGTATTGCTGTTGACAATATGGAGGAGATAGAGGCTGTAGGTCAGAGCTATCTCCTCAGATACCTGCCTTCTCACAGCCTTTCCCAGAGGTTTGTTCTGCAGCCCCTTTCCCAGGATTTTTTACCTTTTAATTTCATTTTCAGTATATTTTGAACAGAAGGCTGAAACTTTTATGCAAATAGAGCTCTATCCTTTCTACAGTTTCTGTTTAGAGACAGCCTTACCCATGAAGAAAATAAATAGATTCCTAAGTTTTCTCTTAATTCTTTGAGTTCCCTTTTAAAACCTACATCTTTAGTCCATTGGGAGTTAGACCAGATGAAGGCATCAGGTAGTGTTGAACATTCTTTTCTTCTACCATAGTGTTTTGAACAGGATGATGCTCCTTTCCCCTCAGACCTCACAATGGGCTGATTGTCACACCATGTTGCCACGCACCCTGTCCCAGATCCAAGGGCTGCAGAATTACTCATAGTGCTGGAAGCCTGCCTCCCACCCCCTCAGCACCCCCTTGACTGCGGTGACCCCCTAGTATTCCCAGGGGCTGGGCCCTGTGGTGAATGGAAGGAATTATTTGGCAAACTCTGCTCACTCAGCAATCTAGGCCTGGGGAACTGGGTGGGAGGGAAGGGGGTGGTCGGAGGGATATGGAAAATCACAAGTGATTTTCAAGTTGTTAGAAACCAAGAAAATTGTTTCGCCAGCCGTGTGGATGGCTAGACACTGTCTGGGGTGATCTCAGATCCCATGACTCTGGGAACCACACTCCCTATGGGCTCCAGCAGTCTCACCCCACTGGTAACCTCCAAACTGCAGACAAGAACACCTTTCTGGACCTCCTTCCCCCAAGAAACAGCATGGAACTGGGTCTTTTTCCTTTAGTTCCTAGAGCAGACTTGGGAGTTCAGAAGACCCGGAGGAACTGATGCCTGACCCAGGGGCCTGCTGTTCACAGTTTCCAGGGCCTTTCAGCTGGATTCCTCTTTCTCCCACCCACTTAGTCATCCCAAACAGCCTGACTATGGAGGAAGTTCCCTCAGAAAGACCTCCTTAGCCCTCTGCCAGTATCTTGATCTGCCTCTCTCCATATCTGATCTGTTGCCTCTGAGGCTCTGAGTGCCCTGGAGGGTCTCCTCCTGGCCTCCCAGGATCTATTGTTCCTGCTTTTCCCTGTCCTCAAGTCCTGTAACCCAACTATAACTGGGGCTCACTGGCCTTGTTGGCCACGGAGATACCAGGGTGACTGCTCGTGACACTCAGGCCTCAGGGGGAGGGACCACTACCCCTTTCACCATATGACCCTATGACTTTATAGGCAGAGATGAAGAACGGAGATGGAAAAGAGCATCAAGTCTAATCTCAAGAGTCCTGGCTGGGGCCTTTCCTGTCACTGCTATGCTGTAACCTTAACTCTTCACATGAGTCTCAGCTTCTTCACCTAGAAATGACAAGAGATAATGCATACTCTCACTAAGCATTAACCACGGGCCCAGTCTGACACCTGTGTGCCAGGACCTAAGACACAAGTGACAGACAGGAGGAGTCAGGGCCTGGGGACAGAGTTCCCCTTGGCAGGATGGCCCTTCCCATTTTCTCACAGGGCAGGACTTTACTTCCTAGGGTGGGGCAGGTGGGACGATGGGCAGTGCCTTCCTCTGGACCTCTAGGGGGAGGGTGCAGTCACTGACATGCTTCCCTAACACTTTCCCCTCACCTGTTGACTGTCTTCAGAGGAAGATATAGCCATGAATCCTGGGCCTTGCTCAGGGCAGTATCTTGTTAAAGCTTCATTCACAAAACACTGTCCAGTGAACCAATGAGCTCCAGTCAGAGACACATACTCACAAGAGGGGGTACTGCCTGGGGATGCAGAGGAGAGGGGGCCAGTGCTGTGGAGGGAAGGACTGGAAGATGAGTGGGGGAGAGGGACTAAAAGGCAAGTGTGATGTGGTCACAGACCTGGAGTAAAACAGTCTCCTCCAAATATCTTTTCAGGCATGCAGGAAGCTGAGATGCCCCTGGATACAGGATTCCTGCTGAAACCTTTAGAATAGATGAGTTTTCTGAGAAGCCAAGAAGTTCTCTAGATGGGCCAGCAGAGAGTGTCCAGGACATGGGATGCTGGCCTCCTCCTTAAGGAACTACAGCCTTTGCTCCATCTCCATCTCCACCAGTCTTTCCAGCTCTTTGGGAGTTTTGATTATCACATTTGCATGGTGGGAACTCTGTAGTCCAGTGAGGAGGAGGAAGAACAGAGGACCAGAATCACCAATGAGTGGATGGCAAGGATGGAACTGATCCTCAAGCCTCCCAAGGTTCAGGCCAATGAAACTTGATGTCCTCACTGTTCTCACTGCAGGATTGCTCCATACCTCCCCTCAGCCTTCTTTGGCTCTCCCAAGAAATTGCCTTCCCTGCTCCACAGGATAGGCCCTCCCACCTTCCTTGTGTCCAGAAAGTCCAGTCCTGTTGAGGCCTCTTAGACCCCTACTACGAGGAAAGAAAAGACCTAGCATTCTCCTAGGAAGCTGGAGGTGGGGTGGCAGTTTAAACCCTGGGTGTCCAGCAGACTCACTGAGATGTCTTGGACATGGATACAGATACCCTGCCCAGGAGCAAGGGGCACTGGACCCTGGAAGGGTGAGTGAAAGACACAAGAGGCTGCAAGTCTTTTACCCTTTGATCGGCCTCTCCTGGCCTGGCTGCTGTTTGGTAGAGTTGAGATGAAATGCTATGCTCCTGGTAGGCCCTGGCTGCCTCTCTTCCTCAAGCAGAAACCAGGAAACAGGTCTAAGGCACTTCTGGGATGTGGATCTTAAAACTAAGCGGGGTCCAGCCCCATCCACCAAGGGACAAAGGCTACCTGGCATGGACAACACCTGCTGATACCCCCCAAATAGAGACCCTGACCCCCTGGCCCTCCCTGGTGCTCAGCTCCCCATGGGGCCTTTCCTCATGCTCCTACTGGTGACTATGTGAAGAAAGGTTCTTTCCATCCTTTAAAATTTTTTTTTAATGACTTCTATTTTCTCTGGCAGAGGATGCCGAGCCCAAATCTGATCCATGTGTGAACCAGCTGATTTTGGAAACCACTCTCAAGGAAGTGACACTCCACGGCCCCCTGCTTAGCCTTGGGCCATCCTGCTTAACAACGCTCTCAACTGGGGCAACAGAGCAAATTCCAAGAAAAGATTTAAGGAATGATGATTCAGAGGCCCAAAGAGAACATTTATGGGAAAAAACTGGCTTCATCCCTAGTGCCACCAAGGCTAGCGTATTTTTTTTTTTTTTTTTTTTTTTTGAGACTAGGTGTCGCTATTTTTGCCTGTGGAACCGCAGGCTCTTGTTGCCCGGGGTACCACGGACTCAAGCCATCCCCAGCCTCAGCTTCCCAGGTAGCTGGGATTACAGGCGTGCGCCACCACGCCTAGCTGTTTTTTTGGAACCAGGTCTCACTACGGGCCCCAGGCGGGACTCGAACCGCGATCCCTGGCCCGGGCCGCTTCATAGGCTGAAGCTTACAAGCACGAGCCACCGTGCCCGGCGCCACCAAGGCTAGCTTAGAGAAAAATGGCAGAGAGAGGTTATCTCAGGGGACAAGGGGATCTGAGTGGGGGTGGACTTGACTCTGAGGCAATGAAAAGAGCTGGAAGCTGGGGGCTAGGGATGGTGAGTACTGAATCACACTACATACAGCACAGGCAGATCCAGTCAGAAAGCACTGAGGTTGCTTGCTGAGATGCGTGTGCTGAGATGCACTAGCCAGGAGTGGCAGAGTTGCAATTTGGCTTGAGGGATGAGCTCTTGAAACAGGTCCAGTGCTTTAGTCCATTGTCCCAGTGTATGCAGACAGACACATGAGCAGTGAGGAGCCAAGGAGGGTCTTTGAAAGTACAGAGGACAAAAGAGTAAACCTTGCTGCTCCCAGACCCAGCAGGCCCCACAGTGCCCAGGTCTGCTAATGTGCCTGGGCAGGGCGCACTCCCTTCTTTCCCTCTTTTCATCACAAACACAAGGCCTGACTTCTGCCTGTCAGTGATCCCAGGGGTGTGTTCACAGGTGCTGCCCTTGCTTCCCTGGATCCCACCTGAGGTCAGGTGAGAGGGCTGCTGCCTCCCACCACCTTACTTTGGCATCCCCCTTATGTCACTGGAGGTGCAGGGATAGGCAAGCCACCTTGAACTTGTATGAAAATCAGTACGTGAGAGTGCCCTTCCCATGCATTCCGATGAGTCACACACACAATTTAATACAATTTTAAAGGACTCCAGCCCTGCTCCCTCCAAACCTGGCCCGGTGTGCTGAGACCTGGGAGATTTGAGTGTCTGAATGAATACCGGTGACAACTCACACAGTTGTTTGGCCAAGGCACCAGAGAGGGAAGAGTGGGTTGACCAGGTTCTCTCAGGGTTCTTCTGCTGTCTCCAAGATGCGGAGGGTCCCTGAGGTCAAAGTCCCTGGTAACTGAGCTGGGCTCTCCTATCAGGGTTCTTGGTCACCTTTAGACAGTTTGGTGGCAATTTCCCTCCCAGGGACACCCCTCCAAGGGATCTCCCACTCCCTCCCACGCTGCTTCCACTCAGGCTCTGAGCACCCATCCTCTGCACCCCCACCCGCAGAATCTACTTCTAGGTGCAGGCTTCTCCCCAGGACATCCTGCATCTCCCGCTTCTGGACGTGCCAAGCGCAAAGCAAAACGGCAGCTTACTCCCCCTCCCACTCCTCCGCCAGCCCCGCAGTCCACACCCATCTCCTCCTCCTCCTTTCCTGGGGGTGGGGTTGTGGGGGGAGCCGGCTCCGGAAACCCCCGCGCCCCTGCCGCGGCAGCCACTGGCGCTTTGGAGAGGGCGGTCCGCACTCCAGCGCGCCACCCAAGACTGGAGCTCCCAACTATAGCCAGCGCCTAGGAATCCCTCCAAACACCTCTGAGACCCCTTCGACTCCTGAGCCACAGCCCGGCCCCGGGCTCCCCGCGGTCCACCCCGGATCCTCCAGCCTGCCCCTCTCCGGAGCCCCTCCCCCATCTTCCCGCTCCCCTCCCTCCCCCTACCCAGATCCTCCTGCCCCCCCTCCCTGGGAGCTCCCGGAGCCTGCCCCCCCATGCGTGCCCTGGCCATGGGGTCCGTGCGTGGGGCCCCGGTCCTCGGCTGTCTCCTGGCACTGCTGGCTCTGTTCCCCGAGGGGCATCCACAGACGGTGCTGACCGACGACGAGATCGAGGAGTTCCTCGAGGGTTTCCTGTCTGAGCTGGAGCCGGAGCCCCGGGAGGACGACGTGGAGGCTCCGCCAGCCCCAGAGCCCACACTGGGCGCTCGCAAAGCCCAGGCTGGGGCCAAGCCAGGGGCACGTCTGGGAATGGCCAGAGAGGGTAAGAGCCCTGAGCAGGGGTATCCCAGGCATGATGGGGAGCCATGTACCCCAGGTGAGAATGGCGGGCCTCAGCAAGTTTTGGCCCCTGTCCAGTCTTCCCAACGTGAGGAATGACTCTGCAGGCATGAGAGAGCCCAGATGTCTAGCCAGAAACTACCAGGCAGAGGTCCATGCTTGCTGCCTTGTAGCCTTTGGGTCTGGACACACATCCAGCAGGCCCACTGCCCTTGGCTTGGGGTGCCCAGCCTTCCAGCCCAGCCCTCAGACCCATAGAGGAACTAGGCTTGAGCCAACAGGGTGGCTTGCTGCCCCCTCCCCAGGTCTGTGTCACAACCGGTTGCCTAATTGGACCACTCGACCTGTTTGTGGCAGGTCCGCTGTGTCTACACCACTGCCAGAGTCCCAACTCAAGCCTTCTCTGGAAGGGTCCCCAACAGCTGAGGGGGTTCAGAAGACCCCTCCCTGAAAGGTTTCTGGGTGGCAGTGGGTAGTGGGCAGTCCTTGGTTTTTATGAGCATTAAATGAGGTGATGCATCACCAAGGCACTTAGCCCAGGGCTGCTTACATAATCAACGGTCCATAAATCTTAGCTGTTATTGTGACCTTCTGGAGGGTGTCGAGGGTCTTGTTGATCTTTGTCTCCCAGGAGATTCCAAAGCACCAACCATCATTCCTCAGGCCAGCAGACCCCACTGCCACTTCCCTCTACCTCCAGTGTCCTCTGGCCAGGCTGTCTTGGGCTCTTGCATGCTGCAGTGGCACCCCTCTTTCTCCTGGCTGTCTGCATTTTGTAAATTTTCTTGGTTTTAACTTTGTGGACTCTACCTCCCGTTAAATTCTCAACAGCATATGCTCAGAGTCCTGGAGGATCCCCACTACGGCCCCACGCCCTTCCCTGCTTTCTCCCCCAGATTCTGAGATGGACAAGCAGTTGTAGCTCCTGTCTGCCCCTCTGTCTTCTGTGAGACCCCAGGGTCCCTTAGTGGTTATGATTTCCAGCCCACCCTGAACCCCTTCCTTCTTGATGCTCCTTTTCTTGAGGTTTCTCTTGCGCTTGCAGGTAGCTGCAGGGAGGCTCCAGGGTCTGTGCCCTTTACTTGGTGTGGCAGTTGGCAGGGCTGAGACTCCTCCCACTTGAACTGGGTGCTAACTCTGGGTTGGAGGAGGTGGTCACCTCTCTGCCCTTTCCCTGCTCAGCACAGAATAGCACTCTGTGACTGGCCAAGTGGGTTTGCGGTGAGGGTTGGTCTTAGGGGTCTTTGTTGAGGATTTGGCAGATGGGAGGGTAAGGGCCTGCCTCCTGGGAACCGAACCACTCAGGCCAAGATATGGTGGTGACGCCATAGACTTGCAAACAGGAAGCTGGGCTCCAGTCCCTGCTCTGCCACGAGGGCAAATGACTTAACCTCTCCGTTTCCTGGTATGGGAAACGTGGAACTAGCAAGAGCCCCTCTGCCCAGGCTGTGTCTTGGGAGGTGGGTGGGGGACACATGGGGCAGGAAGTGGGTTCTCTGGGAGATTGACCTGAATCTGCATCTTGGATAGCACCCCCAGAAAAGGCCAAAGACAAAGGGAAGAAAGGGAAGAAGGACAAAGGCCCCAAGGCCACCAAGCAGTCCCTGGAGGGCTCCCCCAGGCCACCCAAGAAACCCAAGGAGAAGCCACCCAAGGCCACCAAGAAACCCAAGGAGAAGCCACCCAAAGCCACCAAGAAACCCAAGGAGAAGACACCCAAGGCCACCAAGAAGCCCAAGGAGAAGCCACCCAAGGCCACTAAAAAACCCCTGGCTGAGAAGAGACCCCCCACTCAGAAGCCCTCGGAAAATCCACTGTCCTCACACCCCAGCCCCCATTCTGAGGTGCTGCCCCGGGAGGGAGGTATGTGCTTGCCTCTTCTGGAGTTACCAGACTCTGGCTTGCTGGGCTGTGGGGAGGGACAGGTGAGGGCAGCTCCCTGCTTCCTGTGGACTCTCAGTGCCCCCTCAGCAGAGTGGGCTCTGGGGGTCTCATTATTGAGATGAACGTGGCAATTCAGCTGGGGTTCCCTCAGTGCCACAGCCTCCTCTGGTCAGGATGGGTTTCATCAGGGGGTCTTGCTCTCCACTGTCCTAGGATCTGTCCCTGGGCCCCACCCACAGCCTGTGTGCGGCTTGGGCCCCTCAGCTGGGACAAAATTATATCAGGACCCTCCCAACCCAGACAGTAAGGCCTGGTCAGAGCAGACTCTTGTCTGGGGTTTGTGCTGCAGGTCGAGTTTTTTCAAGTACCTGGCAGGGTCCAGGAGGAGTGACTGATGTGGAGCATCAACCTGGTGAGTGAGCACCATCCACCCAGCCTCAGGAGACCAACCAACCTGACTTTCAGGGCTTCCAAGGTTACCTGGGTGGGGGCATCAGTGAATATCTTCAACAAGGTGGCCACAATCATTTCCCTCTAGAACCAGAGGCTGAGCTGCCCACGCTGGACTACAATGACCACATAGAGCAGGAGGACTATGAGGACTGTGAGTAGCACCCCACCATCCTAGGGCACTGTCTGACCCCACCACCCCTATCCTGGATCTTGATCTGGTCCACCCAGAGACCCCACTCTGCGCCACTCTCCAGCCCCACTGCCCTCACAGGAGGCAGTTGCCCAACTCAGACTACCCTTTCCCTCAGTTGAGTACATTCGCCGCCAGAAGCAGCCCAGGCTGCCCCCCAGCAGGAGGAGGCCTGAGAAACCTTGGCCTGTGCGTCCTGAGGAGAGAGTTGAACCCCCGAGGCTAGAGGTGGAGACACCAGAGGAGAGAATCGGTAGGATGGGGGCAGACAGGGAGGGGAGGGGTGCCAGGATCTGAGTCCTGAGTCCACACCTGCCTTCCACCTCCACAGAGCCACCTATGAAGCCGCAGCCACCCCCACCGCCCCCCAGTTATGAAGATGGCTATGTGATCCCAGACTATGACAACAGTGAGTGTTCAGGGCCCTGGCCAGTGCATCCCAGCCAGCCCTGACCGCATGTAACTCCAACTTGGTGGTACTTACCTCGCTACCCGAGTGTCCCCCACATGCCCATCCTCATCTGCTCTCCTTCGCTCAGGTAGGCCCTTCCTCCCTACCTTCTTGGTTCCTGACTTTGCTCTCCCTCAGGGGCCCTGTCATCCTCTCTCCCAGCCCATGGGCTCCCTGTCAACCTGCTTCTTGGGATTCCCTCCTCTTCAAAGCTGACAACTTCCTTCCCTTCCTGCCTCTGCAGATCTGACCCCCATCCCCTTCCTGAGCTTCAGACCTGAGCAGGTCCTTGCTCTTTCCCTGCTTCTCCCCCCACCCAGCTCAGCCCTCAAGACCACCTCCTTTCCTGGCCACAAGTGTCAGTTGTCACTCAAGGCTTGTCCTATGTCCAGATCCCATTCCCCGTTTGGCCTGGGCCAGCTTGCCCCAGGCCAGACTTTCTTGGTGAACTAGAGCAGTGACTTCCCTGGGGTTCTGATCTTTCTACCTGGGTCCATGGGGCTTCCCCCTCCCAAAGGGTCCTACCTTCTCAGCCTGTCTGTGGTCTTCAGGGCCCATCCTACTCCACCTCCTTGTCTTGCTCTCTTCCCCTCCCCAGTCCCATCCACTGGGTTCCTGTGAATCCAGGGGTCCTGGCTCATAGTGTGAGCTCTGGGGACAGGTGGGCCACCTCAACAGCTCTCTCCCTCTCTGCAGTGGACTATTACTTCCGGCCTCCCCCACCTCAGAAGCCAAACCCTGAGCTGGAGACAGATGAAGAGAAAGAGGAGCTGAGTGAGTGAAATCAGTCTCTTCCCACCCCTGACCCCCCTCCACTAAGCCCCAACTCACATGCTCCCAGAGCCCCAACTCACATGACCACCAACCCACCTGCCCCCAGCTCAGGCTCTTGCCCCATGTGCTTTCCAATTCAGCCTGACCCCATTTCCACATGTTCCTGAAAAGCCAGGGCTAACCTGATAGGCTCTTCCCATCTTCCACCCTTCAGAGAAACCCAGAAAAGAGAGCAGCTCCAAGGAGAAGGAAGACAAATGGACTGTGGAGAAGGGCAAGGACCACAAAGGTGTGCCTTGGGGCTTGAGTGGGGCCCACATAGAGAGCAACCAGGCTCCAGGAACCCACACCACTACTCCCATTTGTTTGCTCCTAGGGCCCCGAAAGGGAGAGGAGTTGGAGGAGTGGATGCCAAGAGAGAAAGTCAGTGAGTGAGGGGCCCAGGTGTGTGTGCGTGTTGGGGTGGAATTAAGGATGGGGGCTGGAGGTATGTATGGCAGCTGGGGGTGTGGGGGGGGAGGAGAGCTAGGGGATGGGGCTGGGTGGAGGTGGGGCTGTGCTGTGTGTGTGGAGTTAGAGATACTGGGGGTGCTTGTGGGGGCTGTGGGGTGGGTGTGGGGCTGTGGGTGTGTTTGTGGAAGTAAGAGCTGTGTGGCAGCAGTGTACAGGTGCTGGAGCAAGTCACCGCACATGGGTCCCAAACCTGATTTCCTGATGATTCCTCCAGTACTCTTTCCTCCTCTTGAATTCTTGGGGCCCAGAGGGAGGCTCCTGGGTGTGTCTCTTCCTGCACTCATAAGGCAGGCACACAGATGGCACTAACATAGATGATACTGATGGCTCACTGGGTCCTGGGGTGGCTGTTCGGTGTCCCGGTCATCCTTTGGAGCCTGGCATCATCACATATTCTTCCTATGGGAAAACTGACCCCCATGGAGAGAAAGACCGGGGCAGCAAGACAGAACTGCTCTGACTAGCAATCCCTAGTGTAAGAGGTAGTCTCTGGGGTCCTTGGTTCTGGGTTTGGTGGAAGGAGGGATGGATTTAGTGGGCCACCAGGCTGGAATGCCATGTCCCCAGAGTGTCCCCCCATTGGGATGGAGTCACACCGCATCGAGGACAACCAGATCCGGGCTTCCTCCATGCTGCGCCATGGCCTGGGGGCACAGCGTGGCCGTCTCAACATGCAGGTGGGTGTCACACAGCAGGCTCAACTCCCAGCTGGGGAAGGCTTGTCCACCAGCTCAGCCTCCTTGCTGTTCCTATAGGCTGGTGCTAATGAGGATGACTACTACGATGGGGCGTGGTGTGCTGAGGATGACTCTCGAACCCAGTGGATTGAGGTGGACACCAGAAGAGCCACCAGATTCACAGGTGTCATCACTCAGGGCCGTGACTCCAGTATCCAGTACGTTGGTCAGGTTCACTGACATTGGGTGGTGGTAGCTGGTCCCAGGCATAGCTCTAAGGCCCTCTAGGTCCCTACCCCTGACCCTTGGACATGTTCCAGGCTCACTCTCCATATCAGATAGGACAGTGGACATGGAAGCTGCTCTTGACCTCCAGACTGGCACTACCTACCCCTGTTAGCCCTCAAGTCTTGGGCCCAGAGAAGGGATCTGAGTCAACTGAGGACCTAGGACATGTGGCAGGAGCATCAGTCCTGCACTGACTGCTTTCTACTCCCCAGTGACGACTTTGTGACCTCCTTCTTCGTGGGCTTCAGCAACGACAGTCAGACGTGGGTGATGTACACCAACGGCTACGAGGAAATGGTGGGCACCCAAGCCCTCGGCTCCTAGTCCACCATCTGGACCACAGTTGGGCTCTTAGCTGGGTATGGGAGTGCTTCTCTGAGGCCTGTCTCTCCCCAGACCTTCCATGGGAATGTGGACAAGGACACACCTGTGCTGAGTGAGCTCCCGGAGCCAATGGTGGCCCGCTTCATCCGCATCTACCCCATCACCTGGAACGGCAGCTTGTGCATGCGCCTGGAGGTGCTCGGGTGCCCTGTGACTCGTAAGTGCAGGGGAACTGGCAGGGGCTCTGAGGGGCAGCTGGGGTGACCAGGGATGGACAGGTGGTCGGCTCAGGGTCCTATCTGCCCACCCCTCTGCAGCTGTTCACAGCTACTATGCACAAAATGAGGTGGTGACCACTGATGACCTGGACTTTCGGCACCACAGCTACAAGGATATGCGCCAGGTGGAGCATGGGTCCCAGATCTGAAGGTCTTGCCCAGGGCTGGGCTTGGGGCCTAGAGGTTGCTCCTGGGGCCTGGGGTCACCAGCAGGGGCCACTTCCACCATGGAGGCCTTCCCCAGAGAGAAGACGAGGTCACTGGGGGGGGGGGTGGGCTGTGAAACTCGGTGTCCTACACTCAGCTGATGAAGATGGTAAATGAAGAGTGCCCCACCATCACCAGAACATACAGCCTGGGGAAGAGCTCACGTGGGCTCAAGATCTACGCCATGGAGATCTCTGACAACCCTGGGGATCATGAACTGGGTGAGGGCCTGTACCACCCTGAAGGCATGGAAGCTGTGGTCTGCATGTTCCCCTGCATGGATTAGAGGCCAGGTCCTGTCCCTGCAGCTGGACCTGTGCCCTGGATGTTCCCAGACCACCACTCCCTGGCTGTCCTTGGAGACCCTCTGGGTGTGCACTATGCTTCACTGGGCCTCACCAGTCTCAATTGCTAGCCCCGGGTGGGGGGGGTTTGAGGCCTGTTTGGGTCCTTCCTCAGATGCTCCAGGCCTCAGGAGGCTGGTTGGTTGCTGAGGCTCCTGCCCTTGCAGGTGAGCCTGAGTTCCGCTACACGGCTGGGATCCACGGCAATGAGGTACTGGGTCGTGAGCTGCTGCTGCTGCTCATGCAGTATCTGTGCCGTGAGTACCGCGACGGGAACCCCCGGGTGCGCAGCCTGGTACACGACACACGTATTCACCTGGTGCCCTCACTGAACCCTGATGGTTATGAGGTGGCAGCGCAGATGGTAGGTGGGGAGGACAGGGGTTTGGGTTGGGGTCAACATGAGTATGCTGGGGTTGGGTGGGAGACATGGTGGGTCAGGGGCAAGGGGGCACATGTGAGGTGGTGATGCTGATCCTTTTCTTCCCCCAGGGTTCGGAGTTTGGGAACTGGGCATTGGGACTGTGGACTGAGGAGGGCTTTGACATCTATGAGGACTTCCCTGATCTCAACTCTGTGCTCTGGGGAGCTGAAGAGAGGAAATGGGTCCCCTACCGGGTCCCTAATAACAACTTGCCCATTCCTGAACGCTACCTCTCTCCAGACGCCACGGTAAGGCTGCGGCCTGGCCAACGGCCTGAGGGGACAGCCTAGACTCTGGGGTCCTGAAGCTTCAGACTTGGGGGCCTAAATGCTGGGCCTGGCATTTGAGGGACAGAGGGGGCATGAGCCCTCTGGGGATGAGTGTCCATAGAGGGTGCTGGGGCTGTGGCCAATACCTCATGCCCTGTGTGCTCCACCCCTAGGTGTCCACAGAGGTCCGGGCCATCATTGCCTGGATGGAGAAGAACCCCTTTGTGCTGGGGGCAAATCTGAATGGTGGTGAGCGCCTAGTATCCTACCCCTATGACATGACTCGCACACCAAGTCAAGAACAGCTACTGGCCGCAGCCATGGCAGCCGCCCAGGGAGAAGAGGATGAGGCATCTGAGGCCCAGGAGACCCCAGATCATGCCATCTTCCGCTGGCTGGCCATCTCCTTTGCCTCTGCCCACCTCACCATGACAGAGCCCTACCGGGGCGGGTGCCAAGCACAAGACTACACCAGTGGCATGGGCATCATCAATGGGGCCAAATGGAATCCCAGATCTGGGAGTGAGTTGGCCGGGAAGGGCTGTGGTGGGGTGTTTGGCGTGGGGCATGGAGTGACTGCAACATGGTGTCTGCCCCTGTCCAGCTATCAATGACTTCAGTTACCTGCATACCAATTGCCTGGAGCTCTCCATCTTCCTGGGTTGTGACAAGTTCCCTCACGAGAGTGAGCTGCCTCGAGAGTGGGAGAACAACAAGGAAGCCCTGCTCACCTTCATGGAGCAGGTACGGGTCTGGGAAGGAAGCACAGGCTGGCGGAGGGGAGAGGGCAGTTAAGGCCTGGGATAGGGCCCCAGGAAGCCACTTGCCTAGAGAGGTTGGACAAAACCGGAAAGCAGCAGGGTAATTGGGGTCTCCGTGTGACAGAGGCCTTCTCACCCTTCCTGCAGGTTCACCGCGGCATCAAGGGGGTTGTGACAGACGAGCAGGGCATTCCTATTGCCAATGCCACCATCTCCGTGAGTGGCATTAACCATGGCGTGAAGACAGGTACCTTGTGTGCACACCTCTACCCTGCCTTTCCAAGGTGGAGGACCCAATCTGTGTGGGCTCGATAAGGCATGTACAGCTCCTCTGACCCCTGCCAAAGGGTCTGCCCCTGGCAGAGGGAGACCAGGAGGGCTGGAAGGAAATGGGGATCTCAGTGAACAGGGGTGGCAGGGAGTGGAGGACCTGAGGGGAGGATGAGGGATCTCAGAGGAGGGTTGGGGACACTGGGGGTGGGGACTCAAAGAAGACTGGGGGACTCAAAAAGGCTGGGAGAGCTGAGAAGAGTGCTGGGACCTGTCCTTCCTCTGTAGCAAGTGGTGGTGATTACTGGCGTATCCTGAACCCGGGCGAGTACCGAGTGACGGCACAAGCAGAGGGTTTCACCTCAAGTGCCAAGACTTGCAACGTGGATTATGACATCGGGGCCACCCAGTGCAACTTCATCCTGGCTCGCTCCAATTGGAAGCGAATCCGGGAGATTCTGGCCATGAACGGGAACCGGCCCATCCTGCACATTGACCCATCTCGTCCCATGACCCCCCAACAGCAGCGCATGCAGCGCCGGCGCCTGCAGTACCGGCTGAGAATGCGCGAGAGACTCCGTAACCTCAATGCCACTGCTGGACCAGTTACCCCTTCAACAGTGCCCCCCACCTCCTCGCTTGTACCCTCCCCTACCTCAAGCTCCACCTTGACACCCTGGGACTTTCTACCAGAGACCACTACTAACTGGGGAGAGTCAGAAACTGAGACCTACACAGAGGTGGTGACAGAGTTTGAGACAACAGAGCTGGGGCCTGAGGAGGAGGAGGTGGAGGAGGAGATGGTCACAGGCCCAGAGTTCCCCTATACCACAGTTGAGACCTACACGGTGAACTTTGGGGACTTCTGAGAGTAGATCAGCCAATGGCCAAGTCAGCACCAGCAGTTTCGCACCTAGGCCAACTCAGCAGCTGTCAGTGTATCCAAGGTCCCTCTGGTGTAGGCCCACCAGGGGAGGGACAAGGATGTAACCAAGACCTAGAGTCAGGAGCTGTACTTCGGGCCCCTGTTCCATCCATCACCCCACGGAAGACAAGCTGCTGACCTGGGTGATGGCACGTCCAGCAAGTCCAGGGGCAGACCTTCAACCACCTGCCAGGCTGCACCAATAAACCAAGTTTGTGGCATGTGTTGCTGACTGCTTGTTCCAACCGGCCTGGGGAGTGGGGCAGGGGAACAGGAGGCACATTTACCCCAAATCCCCTCCACAGCAGTTCCCTAGTCCAAGAACTCAACATCAGGTAATAGGCTTTATTTACAAAACAAAGGCTTGGATAGTGCTGCCATTGCAGGGAAGGAACAGCCAGGGTCTCTGTCCAACAGTCTCTTGCGAGTCATGGGTCCAGACCCAGGTCTTCCTCTGCCCCGAAGCCTGAGAAGCTGATGGGCTGGCAGGTCAGGCTGCGCAGGTTCACAAGGCAGGCGGTTTGTGTGGCGCTGAAGTCTGGGACAGCCACCAAGAGCACCATCTGGTCCTCTGGACCTGCAAAGTAGCCACCTTAGGTTCTGCATATGCCCTTGAGGGCTCAAAGTCATCAGAAGTAACTGACAACAGAGTTCCTAGGGACAGAAGTGGAAGAGGCTGAGGACACCATGATGCTCAGAGTCTAAAGCCCCAGTGACCAGTGCTGAACTCTGACAGCACCACACAGGCATGGGTGGTGTCCCCATTGGGGCACGCTCAGCTGGGCAGGTCGGCCCCCGGCAACTCCACAGTATGTTTCCGTCTCTCTGAGTCTTATCCTCAGTTGAGAGGGAGTTCCCAGGCCTGGCACCCCCAGAAGACAAAACTTGCCTTGGATGATTTTGGAGCCAAAGCTGGGGGTGTTGCCACAAAAGTAGACATGCGGGCACTCCGGAAAGACAAATGGGTCCATTTTGTAGAAGGGGTAACAACCTGGAGGAGAAGAGCCTATAGCTGAGAGCAGGGCTTCCCACCTCAGTAGGTAGGGACATCTGGGAGGGGTTTCCCAATACAGGAAATGGAACACCTGCCCCCACACTGCTAGCAGCCCTGCCAGTGGTAACAGCCCCAGGGGCAAGTCAGTGCACCCCTGCTGCCTCAGCCCTTCTAGCCCATGCTCTCAGCATGCTCCCCTAGCCTTCAGCTCTGCGCAGGGCTTTGGCCATAGATGAGAGTACGATTCCACAGCTTCCAGAACAATCATTAAGTTTTGGGGCTTTAATTAGGTCAAGGTAAGGCTGGTGAGGACAAGTCCATGCTGCAAACCCTCCATGGATAAAGGGTCCTGGCTGGGCTTCCTTGGCCTTTTGGTCCCACCCTATGTGGCTAAGTTTTGTTACCAAGAGTGTCTGGGGCAGTGGGGCTGATGTGACGGACTCGCAGGGTCCATTCCAGGATCTCCAAGTGGTCCTCCATACTGCTGTACCGAAAAATGTCACTCACGTTCTGTCCTGATGTACCCAAGAATCTGCAAGGCAAAGCTTAGCTGACCCACACTTGGGAGCAGGAACTGGGCACCATCTGCACTCTGACCACTGACGCCAGCCTAGAGCTCAGCTGTACTCTCTAGGGGGGTTACCAAGACAACCTTGAGAAACAGCCCAACTCTGGCAGTCCTCCACAACCCTGGACCCTCCCCCAAACGCCCCTCATACAAAAAGTCAGACCAGGGTCTGGATACCTGACTCCATCAATGGTGGCCTGGTAGGGGTTGGTGACCAGCTGGAGTGTGGAGTAGGCAGTGGCCAATGGGAACATGCAGGGATGCAGTGGTTGCTGGGGGAGTGTGTAGTTGGTTGGGTCAAATTCGCCTGGCATCACATCCACAGGCACCGAGGCCTGGAGGGCACAGGGGCAGGTGAATTCACAGGCCCAGTGCCCTCCACATGCAGCCCAGTCCACCTCCCCTTCCCAGGCGTGCCTTCCTAAAGGCCCCAGTCCCAACCGCCTGCCAGCTCCCCAGCTTCTCACGCTCAACTGCAGAAGGATCTCGTCCAGCATCTTGACAGCCTCCACGCTGGCTGCCTGGGTTTTCTTGGTTAGATACTTGGCCTGGAGTAAAAGCCCATAGGCTGTCAAGATCTGAGGGAGACTTAAATCAAAGGGACACAAGAATCCAAACTTGGGTTGCCCCTGAGACAGAGCAAAGAGCCACCCACAACTTTTGGGCTACTCCCCACAGCCCTCAGAAAAGAGGGCTTGAGCACAGGTGGTTCCAGCATCACTGCAGGGTACCTCCCACTTGACCCAGGGGACTCCAACTATAGGGGAAGAAGGGCTGAGTAAGAGCAGGCAAGTGCCTACCTTGTTGATAGAATCTCTACTTTGGGTGCTGTGGCTGAGCAGGTTCCCAGCGAGGATGACCCGGGAGACCCGGGCAGCACTGCACTGCTCCCCTTCGTCCCCGAGCTGCCCGGTCACTATGTCCACCAGCAGCTGAGTGCCCAACAGACTCTCGCCCCCGCCTCCACCCAGGCCCAGACCAGATACCAATAGCACAAACCTGCAAGAGAAGTTGGGATCCTCCTGAGTGCCAAGAGAGGCAGCACTCAAGGTGGGCCATGTGGAGCCACTAGAGGAGCTCCTCCGCTGTCACTGGTGAGCAGGGGAGAGGGAGCCCAGCACAGTTCCCAGAAACCACCACCCTCCCCTCTTCCTTACCGGTCTGAGTCAAGGGTGGGAGAGGGCTTCTGAGGAGCAAGCTCTGCAAAGCAGTGGTCCTCCACCAGGAACTTGCCATCATCTCTCACGGAGCCAAGCACAGCCAGGACCGTCCCTGAGGAGCAGCAGTGTCAGGCCCCACAAGAGGGCCAGCGGGTCTACTTCCCCCTTGTCAGCTCTCCCCTGCCCTGACATCAAATTCTCACTTAGGACTCAGAGCACCTGCTTCCTGAGACCATTGCCTTTGGTGGGAGGCAGGAGGAAGTGACACCCCTTTTGCTCCCACCTGGGTCTCACCACTGCCTCAAGCCAAACCTACAGCTCCAAAAATGCCCTTGTGCACTGCACTGCCACCCCCTACCTGTGACCAACTTTGACACATCAATAGTGCCTTCCAGTTTGATGCGCTGCAATTCATCTTCCAAGATCAGCTCATCATCTGGGTGGATATATTTGCTCCGTGGAGGCTGGGGAAGCAGGTTGTGCTAGAATTTGGAGAAGGGAGATGGTTTTGGGACCAGAACCTACCAAGGCTTTCTTGCCTTATCAGCACTGCTGCCCCTACACCCCCTTGGGTAGAGGCCTAGTCCCGAGCCCCTAAGGTGGTCCCACAGGTCTCCCCAGGGAAGTATTCTGGGGAGTGGGTGTGTGGCCCATATGAGGTAGCCAGTCTTACCTCCTCGCTGACCTCACGCAGGATGGAGGGCTGGAGCGGCATGGCCTTGAAGAGGGTTCCCACCACACAACACTTCTCCTCAGGCTGAAGCTCACACAGCTTCTTTACTTGAACTTCACTGCCTAAGGCATAAGGGGCATGAGCTCAGAGACCAGGCAGTCCTCCCAGGATCCCTCACAGGGTAAGTAACAAGCCAGGTCTCAAGACCACTGCAACCCTGGACCCTGGTCTCTACTATGAGGGAAAGTGCAAGGACTTCCCAGATCTTCCCAGAGGCAGATATGCAGAGATCATACGCAAATACAGCGGACTGGAGATCACAAACCCAGGAAGACTGGGTTCACTAGAAGCTGGAAGAGGTAAGCAAAGTTTTTCCCCTAGAGCCTCTGGAGGAAACAGCCCTGTTGATACCTGTACTTTGGGCTTCTGGTCTCCAGAACTGGGAGAGAATAAATTTAAGTTACCCAGTTTATGGCTTTCTACAGCATCCAGAGGAAACTAATAGCGTTATCACCTCACTTGTATCTAAATTATAACACTGATTCTTAGAAAGAGGATGCCGAATCTCAATACAGCCCTACCCTAAAAATATTAAAATTCCTTTCTTTCACCAGATCCCATGAATGCCTCATCCTCTGAAAACGAAGTTATCATATATCCTAACTTCATATCCACCCCATTCCAGTCCCTGTGGAGTCAGGCAGTCCTATTCACCCAGAGCACCCGGATCCTGGAAAACAGCCTCAGGAAATGTGTAGGAAGGCAGTCATGGAGAGGCATTTTTTGCAGGGGTCACTCAGAGGGCAGGGGGGAAGCAGTATAAGTCCCAGAAGCCCCAGGAATCCCTCAATAGAGACCCCCTCCCACCCCACTCCTCCACCCCCATGCCTGGAGAAAACACTGTCAGGGAATAATGGGGTAATAGTCCCTTCCTTAGTCCAGCTGACTGTAGGAGTTCCTCCTGCCTGGAATAACTAAGAACATTCCACGGATCAACAGCCTGGGGAGTGGATGGAACTAACTCAAAACAAGATAAGAAAGAGCCAGCTCCATAGAAATGCCAGATGCCAGTGGAAACAACAGATCCCAAAGTCCTTACCTGGCCCAAGGTGGCTAATGCCAGGCACTGCAAGGAGCTCATCTGAGAACTCACCAGAGTAGATATTATCTCCCTGCCATTAAGGCTGAGGAAACTGAAGCACAGAGAATTTAAGCAACAAGCTCGGGTTTACACAGCTGGGATGCAACATATGTGCCTGAGCACTAGACAGGACACTAGACAGGTGCAGGTCCCAGGCCAGCCACCAATCCCAAGAACAGAAAGGCCTAGCGCCTCCCTCACTGAGCTTTACAATCTAGGGGGAGAAAAATAACATCAGTGAAAGATCAGACACAAGACAAGTGCCACGAACAATTGGAAGCTGAGACAGAAAACATGGAGGATGCCCTAACTGGTTAGGGTGGCATCTCGAAGCACATGACATTTAAGATGAGGTCATGAGGCAAGACTGGGGAAAGAGTGTGATAGGTGAAGGAAAAGCAAGAAAGGGTTGGTGACCTCAGGAAGAACAGGAGTGGAGAAGGAATCCCACCAGCCAGGTGAGGAGGTGGCCACATGGAGAGTGAGTCCACCTGGAGGTGTTTGGGTGAAGCCGGCACTAATCACCAGGCAAACAGTGAAAGATGCTGCTGAACTCCAAGCTCATCCTTAGCAGACTAATAGGGTCATTTTTTTTAGAGTGGGGAGCTTTGTCAGCAACCACAGTAACTGGAAGAGAAATATGGTACCAGAAAAGAGACTAAGAGCTCACGATGACAGTCTGAAAAGGAAGTCCCGGAGGGCTTAGAGGATGTTGAGAAAAAGGACATTGTACATCTTTATGTGGTGAGGAAATGTGAACAACACTTTTACCAAAGTAAAAAAACAAAAAACAAAACAAAAAAAACCCGAAAAATGTTCCTAGTGAATATGATATTCTATCTAAAAGATTTTGGTCAACTGGTCTCCTGGCTACCTATAATAAGCGACAGTCAATACAGCTTTCTTGGTGTGATGGGATGGGCCTAAGTACCAGGGCTTTCCAAAGGTTTCCAAATATGCAACGACGACTGTGACCTGCTGGACTTGGTACCAGAGGTAATAAACATAGCCTCACCTACAAAAATTCCAGCTTAAAAGCACAACAGGTAAATTCAAAATTTACAAGAATAACCTTTTCTATGAATCTGATGATCCAGTTAAGGTGATGATTCACTGCGCAAATTTAGATTATCAGTCAGGAACCACCCAAGAACTAATGCTTGATACTTGGGATATAAATAGATCCTTGGGACCCTCTGCACAGACCTCTCCTGTCTTGCCCACTGCTTCCCTTAGCAGTGTATTTCAATAAGTATCCTGTTTTGTTGTCCACCCTCCCCCCATCCGATTCTATCCAACAATCCCTGCCGCCCCCAGAAGCAAGTCATACCTCGACCCAGCCTCTCTACTGGTATACTGAGGTATGAAAAAGCTAACTTTTCCCAAGATGATTGGGAAGTAGGATCACGTCAAGTTTCCATTTCTACCAGGTCTCACATATTTAGAAAAACCCAAGCACTTTTGGGCTGGGAGAGTAGAGAGGGAGTGTAGGGAAGCACTCCAGTTAACTTGTCACTTACCCCAGTGCTGCTGGGCCCGGCTCACCAGGTAGGGTCTCATTTGGATGAGGCGGGTGGCATAAATGTGGGCATACTGTCGGCTAAAGGTGCGCTCCCCCAGTCGGAAGGGCTGAGAGGAGTTGGTGTAAGTTGTCACAGGAACCCGAGCAAAAGTGGCGTTGTTAGCTGATGGCGGGGACAGCAGAGTGTGGGCCCTCTGCGCAGCTTGCTCGGAAAACATGACCGCGTTGGTTGTGTCCAGAACACTGTTGCCAGCTCAGGGAGGTGATGGTCACTGTGAGAATACAAATGCATTTTTGCAACACATGCTCTCACCAGAGTAGAGCCTTTACAGTGTGTCTATCTGAACCTAAATGATGACACTACATACACAGGGCACCAGGAAGGTAGGGGAAGAGCTGGAGCCCACACCAGATGTGAGTCAAAACCTGGAAATCTATCATACTGGATACCAAAGTCTGGCCAGAATCTTCATGCAAAAAGGGAGAAAAGACATGTTTCTCTCACTATAGCCATCTTCAATCTCACTTAGGTGCCCAATGCCTATTCTACACCTCCCTTTGGACAACTTCCTAGGTCTCAATTTCACACACCTAACTGGAGTTCCTCATGTGGCCCGATGCAGCGCCCCAGCACCAGCTCCAGAAGCCCGTCTTGCTATTACCTAAGTCTATACTGTAAAAGTGAATCTATGATTAGAAAACAAAAATAAAGTGAAACGTAAACCAGTTGCTCTTCCACTCTAAATTCCCCAAAGGCCCTCTATCTCATCGAATACAAATAGCTCACTGACTACAAACTGGAGCCCTTATAGTAAGATCTGCCCTCCTTCCTCTCTCCAGGCCCTACACTGGTCTGCATGTACCTGCTCACTAGCTCAGCCCAGGCCAAACTTTGCCTTCTCCTAGAATTATCTTACTTTTAACTGCACCCTCTCCCACATGCCTACTTCTATAGTATTTATCTTTCATAACATTTATCTTTCAACAAACGGCATTTTTAAAGTTTATTGCCTGCCTCTAGCTGCAGAGTGCTAAAGAAGGCTGCCGGGGTGAGGGCCCACAGCTGCTGAGGCGGGCCCATCCACAGGGGCTCGAGTCAGCAGGCAGGGTCAGTACTCTGGGGCCAGCGAATTCCTTAAACACGTGCTGGAATGGTAGCAGTTAGCAAGCAACGTGTTAAATAAGATCTAAAGAGGCGTCTCCTCTTTCCTTTTACCTTTCAGTACATCTATCACCAAGTCAAATCTCACAGGTGGAGCGTATCCTGTTTCTAGAACTCACAACAGTGGGTTGGGACCGGGTACACCATAGCCCTTAGCGCACAGTGGGGGCCCTCGGTTCGGTCCCGCGCTCCGGGCAAGTTCGGTGAGGACAGCAGTGACCCTGCCCAGGCTCCCCAAGAGTCCCAGGCCGTCCCGTTCGGTGCTACGATTCCCGATCCCCGCGCCACCGGAACCACTCACTTACCTTGGTGCCACACGGTCCTGCGGCACATCCCGCCAACCTGGGCCTCAAGCAACCAACCAATCCGCGCGCTTCGTCCCGCCCATCGCCGCATTTCACCAATCCGCGGGCTCATCCCTTCATGGCCACATTCCGCCAATCGTCATGCTCTTCGTTCCGTCCATCACAACCTGGCCCGCCCACCACCACGCGCCACCTCCCGCGCATCCTTGCGCGCCGCCCCTCCCATCGCCGCGCGTCCAGAGTAGGACGCAACGCTTGGGCGGGGCTACGCCTCCGGTCCCTTGGCAACTAGGGATAAGTCCGAAGCTCGGAGGGCTCTTTTCTGTGCTTGACAGCAGAGGAGGCTACGGTGCCGCCTTACTCGGATCTTGCGGTGGCTCAGTGTCTGGGGTAGCTGGCGCCGCTCGCGTTTCCCCGGGGCCTAGTAGGACGCCTGACTTTTCAGTGGGCGCTGGTGCTGGCAGCGCGTTAGGGGAGTATTGACGCCGGGGCAGGCTGGCGGGACCTGGAGCCAGGAGCAGGGGTGGGAAATGGTGACCGGACGGCGGTGGTCTTGAATTTAGTCGTTTCAGGGAAGCAGGATTACTCTGTAAGGCTTCCCCACAGGACCACAGACTTGCCCAACCTCCACCCAGCCCTCCTCCGGGGCTCTATACTCATAATCCATATAAATAAACACTTTTACCCACGAATGCTTTGCGGATGCCGGCCCCTCACCCACCATGCTGTCTTCCACTTCTCCACTAAGTCACAGAGGTCCTAGGGGATCTCAAGTGGTCCTTCCCCAGGCAGCTTCCCTCTCTGCCCTGGTGCAGGTTTGTATCTGGATAATCTTTAACCAAGGCTTTTCTGCTCAATTATCGTACGTTTCCTAAAGCCAGGTCTGGTGGCCGCAACAAAGTGCATATGAATTGGACATAAAAAACTTATGTTACCAACCTGCCTGTATTTTAAGTACTTCAACATCTAGTCCGCAATGCTTTGAAACGCGCTGTTCTCCCATTTTATAGATGAGGAAACTGAGGTACACAGGTCACGCAGCTAGTAACAGCTGGAATTCACACCATGGCATGCTGACTTAGCTGTAACGTTTTATGTGCTGGGTCTCCGCATGAACAAGTATTCCCAGGGGCAGCTGAAACGTTCAGCTAATTACCTACCACCTCATCACTCTGCCCCTGCCATTTAACCAGGCATTTGTCAAGTATCCATGCAGTACAGACTAAACTAGGTAAGTCTGCCCTTGGAGAGTACTTGGAAACATACTCTAGGTCACTTACCACGGTACCTGACACATGATACACTCCCATTTTGGTCTTTAATCGTTCAATGAATCCTGGGGGAAAGAGAGCAGGCATTGTGCTATACCTATCTTATGAGCAATATCTCATTGAATCTTAATAGCACTGTGAAGTAGGTACAATTATCATCTTTTCAATCACTGCACCTGATCACACAGCAGGAGCCAGATTTTGAACCCACCTGCCTGATTCTTCTGTGTCAAGTGCTTAGCCATGGAGCTGTGCAAGCCAGCTCTGCCACTGGCAGGACTATGTCAGGCACACAGATGTTGCAACTGATGGCATCTGGAAGAGTGACCTGAACAAGAGTCATAGTAAGAATAGTGGTAGCTATTAGAGGGAAAGGACAGTCAAGTGAGCATATTTCCATGTGGTGCAGGCACTGCTCATGCTAATATAATACCTTTCCCTAACACCCCTCCTCCACTCCCCTTTACTGTATGCAAGGATGGAAAGGCTAAGTGCTGACTTTCCCTGGCAGCCAAGAGTGGCAATGAGTCAGTTCTGGCAGAGACACAGGGGAGTCTGATGGAGGTTTGGACTTATGAAAATCTGCTTTTATAATAAGAGAGGGGCACTGCCTGCTACCTCTCCCTTTTTCTGTTTTGAATACAGTAGATGGCAGTGTCCTGTATCTGTGGGAGATCCCAAAGATGCCACTCAGAAACCAAAGCCTCTGGACCAATTGCTAACTTCTTATGTTATGATAAAACAGGAGCCATTTTGTTTCTCAATGTAAAACCAAAGATGTTCTTTAATAAGTCATGTAGATATACAATGGGACAGAATGCTCCCTGAAGACTTAACAGAAGTGGTGCCTTTGAGATGGATCCTTTAAGATAGATACATGCTTGCATTCAATGCAAAGACTGGATGAGTCATTATAGTTAGACAGTTCTATGATACTAATGTATTTTTATTAAAAAATTTTTTGTTGTGGTAACAGAGAGTACTCTTCTATGCTAAAGAGAGTGCTCTTCTAGGCACTTTGACCCAATTCAGGATACAACTGTTCTGCATTATGAACCTCACATTCAAGGCATTAGTCCTCATTCTGTGCCCTCACATTTGTAATTCTCCCAAAAGGTACCCTCCATCTTGCACCCATTATCCAGTGTAGTGCTGCATCTTAGGAACCTCAGTGGTGGCATGTGCCCAAGTCAATAGCTGTAGGGGGATCTGCCCATGGACACTCCTCCTTCCTCTGAGTTGTTCTGCCCCATCATTAATTTTTTTTTTTGAGACTAGGTTTCGCTATTTTTGCCCGTGGAACGGCAGGCTCTCGTTGCCCGGGGTACCACACACTCAAGCAATCTCTAGCCTCAGCTTCCCAGGTAGCTGGGATTACAGGTGTGTGCCACCACGCCCAGCTATATTTTGGAACTAGGTCTCGCTATGGGCCCCAGGCGGCACTCGAACCGCGATCCCTAGCCCCGGCCACTTCATAGGCTGAAGCTTACAGGCACGAGCCACCGTGCCTGGCCCCGTCATTAATTTTAACAAAGTTCACTTACAGTTTTTCCTACTTCCTTTAGTTGGGCTGATGCTCCTACTGTGATGTTAATAATCAATTTTTTGGGCTTTTTTTTTTGAGATTAGGTCTTGCTGTTTTTGCCTGTGAAATCGCAGGCTCACGTTGTCCAGGGTACCACACCACAGACTCAAGCAACCCCCAGCCTCAGCTTCCCAGGTAGTTGGGATTACAGCTGCGCACCACCACACCCAGCTATTTTTTTGGGGGGGGGGGGCTAGGACTTGCTACATGCCCCCAGCTGGACTCGAACGGTGATCCCTGGCCCTGACCATGGCTTCCTAGGCTGCCACTTACAGGCATGTGCCACCATGCCTGGCTGATAATCAGTTTTAAACTTCAGGGTTTTGTTTTTGCTTTTTACTTTTTGTTTTGTTTTATTTTAATTTAGGGGGTGTTACATTTTCACTTTTCCATATATGCACATGTTCTACTCACCCTCCACAGAGCTACTAGTACCTCTACCCAATCTGCCTCCTTCTCCCAGTACCTCCTCCGAACTCCCCCCCAACCCTCAGTAACCTTTTTTTCACTGAGCTCAAGAATTATTCCTACTGTATTTTGCCTATGTGGGTTTTGTTTTGTCTTTGCTTATTTATATTAAAAAATGAGTGAATGTCAAAAATGAGTAAATGCTATCTGTCTTTAATTTTTTGATTTACTTTACTTAATTACATCTAGGTCCATCGGTTTTGACCCTATGCCACCATTTCATCTTTTTCGTAGCTACATATTATTCCATTGAGTATATTTTCCACAATTTCTTTGTCATTCATCTGTAGAAGGGCAGTAAATTTAGTTCCTATCTAGGATGAGATAGTCCCATAGTCCCACCTTTGGCTTTAGAAACCATTTGTTTCCTCTTTAACTAACCCCCATTATTGTTGTTCCCTGAGTTTGAGTGGTCTTGCAATAGTGCACATGGGTGAAAACCCACAGATTTGACCTGTCCTCTATTGATTTGCTGTCCTTGGAAGGCTGTAGCACCCTATTTTGTAACCATCTTGTTTGTGACTCCAATTGTAGTGCAAGCATCCCAAATCTGGGTAGGTTCTTTATTGGTTCTAGTAGTCAAGGAAGAATGTTAGAGCCTTTGGTGAATTTTATAAGTTTAAAAGCTCTCAGAGAACCAGGTACACAGGCACACCAGGCAGGGAAGCTGGGCTAATTGTATGGCAAACAGGCTAGGCTGGGCAGGAGGAACTAGGGAGGCTGGGAGGCAAGCAAGCCCCCTCAGAGTCCTCCTCCCTCTCCAAGAATCTTCACTCTTTCTCTGGCTCTCTGGAATTCTCTTGTGCTCTCTTTTGCTTGTGCCTATGCTTGCTTATGTCTTCTATGCCCCTTTATCCCTTCTCTCCTGGGTCCAGGGGAGCTCAGTTACACATGTTCACACCCACTGGGCCACACAATCATGGGAAAGATGCAACACCTCAGGTGCTGGATATACAGGCTAATAAAGGAAAAGCCTGACTAACTTACCCTATACTGTGTGTGCTGGAAAACTTGCAATATGTATACCTCTGATGAGAGGATAGCTTGCTGGAAAACTCAACTTTGTGTGAATGCCTGTTTCCAATTTGGAGTGGCAAGAAGACACCATCTGAGACTTGTGCTTTTTTCTTAAATGCTTGTTTAGGTCTGGGGTGGCAAGAGGGTGCCACCTTAGAAGCATTTTAGGCTTTGAAACTAGATAGTAACTGGGGTGAGATAACTGGACACTCATGGTCTCAGTGACTCTTGACAGTCTCTCCTTGTTTGTAAATAAACCTTGTTGCTGTTTTGCGTAGTCTTGTTTTTTAATAATTAAAATCTTATTTTGTAATTGTCATACAATATTGGTCATGTCTGTATGGTTGTTGTTCCCCTTAATATGGCCCTCCCTTCTATATTGTACCCCTAGTCCCCCTTCCTCTCTGTACCCTTTCCCCCCTTTACCCCTCCAGTCACTCCAACTCCTCACGCTACAAGTCATTGGTCCATGTTTGGCCCACTGGTCTTCTCTTTATCTGGAACAATTTCCTTTTTTCCTGGGTGTGGACTTGCACTCCTGAACAGCAACAAACCATGCTGCTTGGATCTCCAGGAATAATTGAGGTGGGTAGTCAAGCTGAGCACATCAGGAACCTCTTGTTGGGCAGGTGCATGGTGCAGTTCTCCAGGATCCTTTTTGGTGTCTGTCATGTGGTGCTGCTTGTGTGCCATATAGTTCTGATATCTTGGTTTGGGAACCAAACTTCCAGCCACTGGCAGTGGAGGCCTTCCCTGCTGGGGACAGACTTCCCCAGGTGGTTGGTCTAGCTCCTCTCCTCTCTTGTGTTAGCAGTTCTGCCATGGGGCCATAACCACAGCTCTGTGACTTTCTTCCCCCGTTGATTGGCAAAGGAAGGAGCCTCACTCACACAAAACTGTGGACCAGGGGTTTGGTTGCCCAGCCTCAGAGATGATACAGGTAGAAATGTGTGACAGGTCACCACAATAGCTGGTATTGCATTCTTGTCTCAGTGGTTCCGAACATGCTGCTTGCCCTACCCAGGTGGTGAGTGTATCCAGTGTTGTTGTTACTTCCTTTCCTCTCCATTATATCTTCAGCTGAAGAGACAGGTGTTTTCATTCCTAGTGTAGGTCTGATTGAGGTTGGAGTAAACCAGAAAGGGTACCACCAAGCCTGTGCGCCAGCAGAGATGTCTGGCCCCCATCCCCAGGCCAGCTCCCCCAGTTGGCGGTCAGCTCCCCCAACCTGAGACTCCTGGACCCGGACCCTGAGACCCTGAGACTCCAGTGGCATAGGACTCTCCCTACTTCCTTATCTCTGCCCAGCAGCCTAGGCTGTGGCATGGGTATGCTGGAGATCTTCTCTAACGGCCCTAACCATCCCTGTTTTGAGTAGTCTTATAAGTGCATGTAGGTGGAAGAACTCAGAGAAGTGCATGTAGGTGGAAGAACTCAGAGAGTGCCAGTTAGCTATTGGCTTCTCTCCCTGTGAGTTTTGATGCCATCCCCTTTCACCTGATTTCATAACTATGAACATATCAATATGATAAAGAAGCTAAGGTTATTGCCTTAACCACTACATATATTTTTTATGTGCACACAGAACATATTCAGTAATATGCTGGGACACAAGTTCGTTGTCAATATAACTACAAAGACTGAAATCATATCTTCTTTCTTTCTGACCATAATGCCATAAAGCTAGAAAGCAACTATTAATAAAGTTTAAAAAATAAAAAAATAGAGACTAAATAATATACTGCTTAATAGCTATAGGTTTAAAGAAGAAAATCAAAGTACAAGTGAAAAAAATCTAGAGATATTTTTTGAAAGCTCGTTGAGACCAATGAAAGGAGTATGCAACCAAGTAGACTGAGGGATGCAGCAAAAAAGATGGTAGGAAGGAAGCTAGTTGTAATACAGGCCAACATAAAGCAGCAAAATAAATCCTAAATAAAAAAATTTAACATTAAATGTAAAGCAACTTGAAGAAGAACAAGTAAGACCTAAAGTTAGCAGAAGGACTAAAATAATAAAAATAATAGCAGAAATAAGTGAAATAGAGATCAGAAAGATCATACAAAATTATGAATGGTTCCTTGAAAGATAAACACAATTGGTAAACTTCTAGCTAGGTTAACAGAAAAGGAGAGAGAAAATATTAACAAACAGAATCAGAAATGAAAGAGGAAAATCACCAGAGGTGGTATAGTAAACCAAAGGGTAAAAAACACTACTCTAAATAACTATGTCAATAAATTGACTACCTTGAAGACATACAAATTCCTAGAACAATACAGTTTACCAGGACTAAACCAGGAAGAAAAGCATTACGTAAGTTGAACTCATAGAACTTGAAACCGCTATGAAAAATCTCCCCCAAATCAAAAACCCAGGGCCAGATAGTTTCACAAATGAATTTTATCAAACTTCTAAATAAGAACTCACACTTATCTTCCTCAAAATATTTTTTTAAATACATGAGGGTATGTTCCCTAATACTTATCAAATCCAACAATATACAGTAGGAGGTTTAACATACATAAAATCAGTGAGTATAATTGTTATATCAACAAAAGTAAATGTAAAAATTAATTTTGATAGATCCAGTGAAAATATTGGATAGGATTCAGTAACATTTATGATCAAAAAGTCCAAACAAGCTGGGCTTGGTGGCAGGTGCCTGTAATCCCAGCTACCTGGGAGACTGAAGCTGGGGATTGCTTGAGTCCACAGGATGGGGACTATCCCTGGCAACATTGCAAAACATAGTCTCAAATAAACAAACAAACAAACAAACAAATAAATAAATAAAAACTCCAAACAAGATGGGAATAGAATAAAGGTAATATATTACAAAGCTATAGCCAATATATAATACTTAATGATGAAACACTGAGAGGATTCCCTGTAAAATCAGGAATAGGACAATGATGTTACCACTTCTGCCTAATTTAGTATTAGAAGTTTGAGCTTCAGCAATCAAACAGAAAGTAAAAGAAATCCAGATTGGAAAAGAAGTGAAACTATCCTTATTTGAGGGATATAATAAAATATATAGAAACTCCTAAAGGCTTTCTTTCAGACCTGACCCTCGTCCTACTTGGGTTAGAGGTGGGAGCTGAAGTTTTCCTGAATAGCTGGGGCTCCTAGGAAGGTCCCCATGCACACCCTCCCCCTGCTTAGGTTACAGGTGGGTATGGGGGCAGCTTGAGTTCTGTACCACTAGGGTCTCAGAGTTTCAGGGTTTAGGGATCTTGGGTTGGGGGACCCAGCCTCTGCCATGTGGGATGCGAGTTGGGTCTGGGCACATGGGCAGGATGTGTCCTCTCTAGTTTACTACCACTTCTATCAGACCTGCGCTAGGAGTGATCAAACCAGGTAGTATAGCTGCAGACATACCCGAGAGGACAGGAACAAGGTCCTGGATATACTTGTCACCTGGAGAGGACCAATAGAGCATGATCATAACCACAAAAGACAAAACTGTGAGACTAACTATTGTGGTGACCTGTCACAGAGCTCCATCTACAATATCTCCAAAGGCTGCAGAACCAAACCCCTGGTCCAGAGATATGTGCAACATAAATGAGGCTCCATCCTTTTCAAATAGGGGAGGAAAGCCACAGAGATGTGGCTGCGGCACCACGGCAGAACTTTAAACCACAAGAGAGGAGATGAACTGGACCAACCACCTGCTGAGGTCTGTCCTTACCAGGGAACCTCTCCACTGACAGTGGCTGGGAGTTGAGTTCCCAATGCTGGACACCAGAACTATAAGGCCAGAAGCAGCATCATGTGACTGTTACAAGAATGGAGGAATCAGCCAGCATGAATGAGGAAGCACTGAACTGAGTGAACACACAGATCTGGAGAAAAGGATACAGTCTCCTCCACCATAGGAAGCACCAAAATAAAGGCCATGTGACACACCTGCCCTACACGAGATTCCTGATGTGTGTCTGGCTACCCACCTCAAAGTAAGTCCTGGAGATCTGACTAGCATTGTCTGCTGAGTTCCTGGAGTGCAGGTCCTCACCCAGGAAAAGGATATTACTCCAAAAAAGAAAAACGAGACCGGTGGGCCAAGTATCAATCTATGACTTGCAGTGAGAGAGGAGTTGGAGTGAACAGAGTGGGAAAGGGATAGAAGGGGGAGAAGGGTGGTGGTACATGGGTGCATTATTGATGGGCAAGCCATACCTAATACAATAATACCTGCAATACAATCTGCAAAGTTACAAAATCAACATACAAATACCTGTTGCATTTTTATTTATAAGCAATGAGAAGAAAAAGAAATTAATAGATAATTCCATGCACAATTACTTTAAAAATAGTCAGGAATTGATATAATCAAGGAGGTGAAGGACTTAGATTATGAAAATTATAAGATTTATCAAAGAATTTTGACCATGGCTCATGGATGGGGAGAATCAATATAGTCAAAATGATTCTTCTACAAAAATCAACATATAAATTTAATCCCCATCAAAATACCAACAGTATTCTTCAAAGAAATTGAGCAAAATATGAAAATATACATGGGACCACTAATCTTGAATAGCAAAAGTGATCTTGAGAAAAAAGAAGAGAAACAGGCATCTTGCTATCAAGTATACTGTATCACAGCAGTAATGGAAGCAATCTGATATTGGTATAAGAATAGACACATCAATCAATGGGACTGGATCAAAAGCCCTGAAATAAATCCACATACAGATCAATGCTTAATTCATGAAAAAAGAGCAAGGAATCTACAATGGTGATGGGAGAGTCTTAAACAAATGGTGGTGTGGAAGCTGGACAATCACGTAAAAATGAATGAAGTTGGGTGGCTTTCTAACTCCATGCACAAAAATAAATTCAAAATGGATCAAAGACTTAAATATAAGCCCTCCAACAATAAAAATGTACTAGAAGAAAGCATTAGCACTATATTTCATGGTATCATTGATAAAGATGTCTTCAGAGACTCAACGCTTATGGCAAGGGAAATAAAAGCAAAAATGAACAATTGAGATTACCTCAAATAAAAAAGCCTTTATACCGTGAAAGTAAATAAAAGTACATTAAAATACATGCTACTAACAATCACTAATAAAGGATTAATACCTAAGATATACTTAAAAACATAAAAATTTAACAATAAACAAAACCCAGTTAACAAAAAGGCAGCAGATTTGAATAGACAATTCACCAAAGAGGATCTTCAAGGCCAAAGATATATGAAAAAATGTTCATCATCACTTTTAACAATGGAGATAGAAATCAAAACCTTAAGTGGGCTGAGCACGGTGGCTCGTGCCTGTAAGTTTCAGCCTATGAAGTGGCCTGGGCTAGGGATCATTGCTCGAGTCCCGCCTGGGGCCCGTAGCAAGACCTAGTTCCAAAAAAATAGCTGGGCGTGGTGGCGTGCGCCTGTAATCCCAGCTATTTGGGAAGCTGAGGCTGGAGATTGCTTGAGTGTGTGGTACCCCAGACCACAAGAGCCTGCGGTTCCACGGGCAAAAATAGGGAGACCTAGTCCCAAAACAAATAAACAAACAAACAAACAAACAAAGCAAACCTTAAGAGGATATCTTATATGCTTGAGAATGACACATATTTAAAGGACCCTCCCTAACAAGTGCTGGAAGGATGTACTGAAATAGGAACCCTATTACATTGTTGTTGGGAATGTTTACTAGTTCAAGCATTTGGGGAAGTGACCTGAATTTACCTTAAAACACTAAAAATGAAAATATTTTATGATTCAACAATCCCACTTTTGGTCATCTATCCAAAGAACTTGAGACTGTCAACCCCCAAAATCACATGCTTTTCAATGTTTATTGTAACATTATTTGCAACAGGTAGGATATGGAAACCACTGTTGTGCTCACTGATAAGAGGATTGGGTCAAGATTAGGTGGTATAGCCACACAATGGAATACTATTCATCCATAAAGAAAGATGAAACACTGCCGTTTGTAGTAAAATGGGAGTTACAGGAAATTATGTATAGCAAAACAAGTCAGAATTACAAAGACATATATTAGAATTTACATAGCAAACAATTCTCAAAAGTGAAATACATATAAAAATGATTTTTAAAGAAACAAAGTGAGGTTTCTGGGCCAAAGAGGAAGAAGAGAGAGGGAAAGTCCAAAGGGGTAAAAGGGGTGGTGTTGGGGGATGAAACAAATACAATTTAAATTTTGGATTCTTTAAAGGAAGTTTCTATGTTTTTTTTTTTTTTTTTGAGACTAGGTCTCGCTATTTTTGCCCGTGGAACCGCAGGCTCTCGTTGCCCGGGGTACCACAGACTCAAGCAATCCCCAGCCTCAGCTTCCCAGGTAGCTGGGATTACAGGCGCGCACCACCACGCCCAGCTATTTTTTTTTTTGGAACTAGGTCTCACTACAGGCCCCAGGCGGGGCTCGAACCACGATCCCTAGCCCCGGCCGCTTCATAGGCTGAAGCTTACAAGCACGAGCCACCGTGCCCGGCCCTAAAGGAAGTTTCTAGGGTCACTGTATGGTGTTTGCTCTGATTCCAGGAGGGCTCCTCCCACCTGTCTCATTTCCAAGTTGATTCCTGTAAACTAGTCAGCCTGTAGTCCAGGCTTTCTCTATTCCCAGGTTTCTTTCACCACAACCCTCATTGTTCTTGGAGGTTCTTATTTCCCCATGCTCTGTCGCAAATGAACCCATTTCTAGGAAGCAACTGTGTGTGGGGACGGAACATGAGACTTTCTGGTAAGCTCAGTGACAGGCCCTTAGGCATGTTTTTCTGGGGATAAAATGCAACACTTGTGCTTCATAGAAACCATAGAGAAGTGGTTACTGCCTAGTTAAAGAACAAGGAAGTTCCAGAATGAAAACATCCACAGCAGTCAGTTGACTAGACCAGCTGGCACCTCCCCTAGCCCCTTTACGTTTCCCCTTTATATACTTTCTCAGATGGCATCTCTGGAGAGCAGATTTTCTCTGAGTGCCTTCTTGCTGTGCTCCCTGTGGCAGCACTACTTAGAGTAACATTTCCTTTGTGGAAATGCCATGTGGTTTTCCCATTGGCTTTTTGAATCATGAGCAAAAACAGTTCATGCGAGTGGCAGCAGGCAGCTGGCCAGGGTGGTGTTCTCAGTTTGATAGTTCATAGACTGTTCTCTCAGGGTAATTCTTCTGGGTGTGCTATACGGCTGTACAGAAATCAACTCCATTTCTCTGTATCCTAGAGATCTTGGGAGTGTCCTTATGCCTTTTAATAAATCATTTCTGCTTATTTAGATTCTATCCCTTGTCTGCAAAGAAGACCATGATCTCGCTTCTCGTATTTTCTCTTTCATGATTTTGGAACTCAGCAGTGTAAGTAGCTATTACAGAAATCAAGTAAGCAAAATGATACATATTTGAGGACTATATATGAAGATCTTTAATTTCCTATTGGTATAAAGACTGGATTTATTGACTATCATCCTTAAGTGTCTAAAAGTTGTTTTTCCCATGAACCTAATGATGTGTAAACTTATGTGAAATGAGCTATTGTTATTATGTCAAAAATTGCTATACATGTACAGTGTGGGATAAGAACAAAACGGGATATACATAGAGGTAGGCTAGAGGTCCTTGGTCTCCCCCAAAAGTTAAGAGAATCACTTAGATGACACATCAGTTCCTCGTGAGGTTGCCTGGTTTAAGCTATCAGAGTCACACGGAAGCATATGCGTGATGGGTGCCATGGCATCCAGGAGGCTGCAGTAGAGCAAAACCAAGGGGCCAAGGTAGCAGAAATGTGGGTGAACCAGGTCTAGTGAGCTTGGAGGTGGAGGGTCCATGCAGGAGAGTCCTGGAAGGTAAGGCTGGCCTCCAAAGACAGCTTTGATTCAGTCTTCGGTCATGAGAAGTCTGGTTCCCACAAGTGACCAGGATGGTGACCATCCTCACAGTCATGGGATGGTGTGCCCTGCTGGGACTGAGACTTGAAATGACACTTGGGTGCCAAAGCTGGGCTATGGTTCGGTGGTGGGTAAAAGGCCACTCAATCGCATAGCTATGATTAAAATGAGAGAAAGCTGACTAGCTGGATATCAGGCACAGAGGGTACACAGAATTGTAGGAGGTTGGAGGACCAGGACTGGGAGCAGAGTGGAATTACAGGAGGACAAGAAATGGAGCACAGCAGTCTTTCCTATTTGGAATTCTCTGGTCCAATACTAGCCCTGGGGATGTTGATCCATAGGTTTTTGGTCTCTCTGCCCTTAGTTTACCAGCTCATGAAACAGAGTCCAGAAGCATGCTCTAGCTGAGTCTGCTTGTATTTGAGGACTGAGCCCCTTGGCCTCCAAGGGACTGATTATCAGGAGCTACCCCCTACCAAATCCACATGTAGTAACTCCCCCCAGGTAGTCAGAGCTATGGGTATTGATGCTGGCTTGATAAAATAGAACCACCCACTGCAAGGGACCCTCATGCAGGATGGAAGCAAATATTGTGGGCATCATAGGGAAGGTCCCCAGAGCCAGGCCAGCAGCTGGATTCTGCTGTGCAACTCCCTGTGAAGTTGGCTTGGATGAGAGCAAAGCACAGCCTACTTGGAGGGTCAGCCCCTCAGCAGGTACAAGACAAACTCACGTCAGGCAACAGGGGCCCTGGGTCCCATGCTCAGAACCAGGCCTGAGGTCCTGAGCACAAGTCACAGAAAACAACTTGAGGCAACTAAAGTAAAAAAGATTTTGTTGTAAGGATACAGCCTTGTGGAACCAGGAGCAGGAAGGGTAGTGGTTCTTCTGTCTATTGCTTGGTTTCTGGTCTGTATCTTCTGGTTTCTCCCCCCCCCCACTCCCCTACCTCTATCTCCCCCTCATACCTGCTGCCTCTATTCTGTGTCCCTCTAGGGACAATACCACCTATGGTCCAAGGTAGGGAACCTCAAGGCTGCCGCTCAAGTCCTGTGGGTATTGCAGGGAGGTGCCAATGGAGGGAGCCCTGCAAGGAAGGGGGTGTCTCAGATCTGCCAACATGGGAGGTTTCATGAGGTCAAGGCCAGAGCTGGCTATGGGGAGTTGTAAAGGGGCCAATCAGGGTGCCTTGGCAGGTCCTGGGGCAGCTTGGGGAAGGGAGCTGTAGGAAGCAAGGGAGAAAGCAGAGTTAAGGACAGGGATGGTGGAGGTGTTGCTGACGGCAAAGCAGAGCAGGCGGGAGTGATAAGATCCTATTTTGGAGGATGTGGCTTTGTGTGTCAGTGACACGTCCCTGTGTTGCTCTTCTACAGACAGCACGGAGGTCCTTTGGGAGGGGGAGGGCTGAGATAAGTTGGCAGATGGGCTGAGACAAGTTGCAGATCCCGAGGTGGGGGAGATGAGGACACTGAAGGGCAGAGACCAGACAGAGCAGGAAGGGAGACAGTTGGGGGTCCAGCTTGCAGGGATCTTTCCTCCCCTGTGGTCACAGCTGCCCTCCCGTGTCTTTTCTCCTGGGAGGCAGGGACCAACTGAAGGTCTTCAACACCTGAAGAGAAACCACAGGCTGCTAACTGCTTCAGGCAACAGACTCCAATATCCCAGAGTCTGCAAAGTCTGCTGGTCTCAGCCTCCAGAAGTATGGAGATTTCTACTACCACCCTCATCATTCACTGGACATCACCCATTGTGCCCCAGGTTGGGACAGACATGTTTTCTGACATCGTGGGCTCACAGGCAGTTGTGGTGCAGTTGTGGGCAGGGGGCCAAGTGAGCCCTAAGTAGCAACATGGCCCAGCCCTGAAGCAGGAGATGGCTTCTTGGAGGAGGTAACACCTGTGCTGGCATTGGAAACCCAAGGAAGCCAGAAGCCTAGACAGGAATGTTGGGGGAGGTTTAGAGTCACAGTCCTGATGATCCCCAGAGCAGTTTTAGCTCCTTCTGGTTCAACCCCTACCAGCAGACTCCTTCACACTTGGTGCCCTCCGGAGCCCATACCATGGAACCCGGGGTACTGAACCCTGAATCAGCTGGAGTGAAACTCATATCCTATAACTGAAGAAGAGAATCTCAATTTTCAATTCATCTTTCTTAGAACTTTGCCAGTGCTACTGTCTGTAGTCACAATACAGACTAATAGAGTACTGACTTATTGCTGCCAAAAAACTATCCAGTTTTATTGGCTTAAAGCAACAATGTTTCTTATTTCTTCTGGTGCTATGGATGCCAGGCAGCTTTGTCTCTCCTTGTCTGATCTTGGACATGGCAATTTGACTGGCACTGGGGGTCCTTCAGAGCTTCTTCCCAAGTGTCCAGCCTCAGGTGAGAGGACCAATGCCCACACCTCTCCCTCCATGTGATTTTTTTATCCTGGTTTCATCTCTGCACAGTGACCACTGTGTTCTAAAACTGTGAGAGAACCTCAAAAGCTGTTTGAGGCTAACAAAGCTCCAGTCAGTCAACTCCAAGATGGAGAGACAGGCTCAGTTTGCTGATAGAAGCAGCTCCACACAAACTTGACCTCCTTAGCTATCATGTGATTTCCCTGCAGTGGTGTACAGGAATTCCAGGGGCTCTGCCAGCTCAAGATGGGTCCCAGCATCTCTAGTCTTGCTGAAATAGGGCTAGATCAGGCCTAGAGCCACTCCAAAGGAAGTGGACAGGTGGAGGACAGGCCACCCTGAGTCCTTCACCTGCACGCGAAATTGCAAGACCACTCACACTCAGGGAGCAATAATGAGGTTTATTTAACAAACAGGAACCAAGGCGTTCTCAAGGCCACAGGAGGCTATCTGTCCTCAGATATTGTCCACAGTGTCCAGAAGTCCCAAACAAGAGGTCACTCATTCAAGATGGCACCATCCTGAGAATGAGGGCCTAGAGTTCATGGTGCCAGCAAGCAACAGGCTAGGATTCAATTCATGGCAGCTAGAGGCACTCACAGACAGAGCTGAGAGAATAGGGCAGCAGCCTGCAGGCACAGTCTGAAGGTCCGCATGGATGCACCAGACACTGTGCCAGGCAGCAGCAGAGACAGCAGCAAGATGATCTATAGCTTTTAGACATGACTGGTCATGGTGATGTCCATGATGTCCATGTCCATGGTGTGGACATCACAGGCCAGTCACTCAGGCACTAGTGGTACAGCTCTTTATGAGTTATTAACCCACATCAACAACAAAATGCTGCCTCTTTCAGGTGATTTTAGAGGCAAGCCAGAGGCAGGTAGCAGCCCCCAGTCTCTGCAAAGCTCTTTGGCTTATCTGTGAAGCTTTTTGACTTCTTTGTTTCCTTCAGAGGTCAGCTGCTGCATGCAATTGAGGACATCTAGTCTGAGCTGAGTGAGCAAGTTAGAGCCAGTCCAGGATTCCCACGTGAGTTCAAGAAAGTGAGTCCAGAAAGTCTCTGAGAGTGCAGGCTTGCTGGAGTGGAACCAGTCCAAGAGAGTGTGGGAAGCTAGCGGCCATGCTCAAGTCTAAAACTGGTTGGTATTCTTCCCACCTTATAAATGCTTTTTCAGAATCCTCCCCATCCCCCCACCATACACATACACAGCAACAAGTCTGATTGGTCTGGCAACAAGTCTGATTGGTCTGGTTTCAGTCCTGTGGCTGACTGGAGGATAGCACCAGTCAGCTCATAGCTCACACCTGATCAATCCATTCCACCATCCAGGCAACAAATCTACAGGTCTTTCTACCTCCTGCAGCTGGAGGAACCACAGCATTGATGCTGGCCCCATGTGGTGTCAGGGACTGCATGCCCTGCTGTATCGTGATAACTTCTGCCATCACTGCTGGCCTCTGCTCACAGCCTGAGACCCACTGGAGCCACTAGGGTTGGGCAGTGAGATGCCCTCCATGGTGGTGGTGGGGTCTCTGGTTTCATTGCCACACTTCCAAGGCTCTCAGTTCTCTTTTCAGCTAGTAAATTATCAGGGTATTGACAGCACCAAATGATTGGGGTACTAACCCATTCCAAATCCATCTGCACATCCCTCCACCTGCATGTTGAATCAGAAAAACAAAATCAAAGTGTGGCTGTACAATAGTGCTTGCCCTGCAGGGCTTGAAAAGAGCATTGCTTGGGTCTGACTTTGGGTTGACCTCGAAAGGGGAGACTGGAAAGGTGTGAGAGGGTGCTATCAGAAGGTGTATAATCCAAGCCTCTTCATATTTAGCCCCTGAAGGTGTATAGGGCATCCCTCCTGGTGCTAGGACTCAGCACCCTGTAGGCCGCATGCAAAAGAGACTCAGACCAGCAGCCTCAGCGCCACAGACTCTGTGTGGGGTCAGTCTGCACAGAGACCCATGGCAGGTTCAAATCTGATTCTGTCATCTCCAGGGTGACCTTTGACAGGTAACTAAAATACTTGGTGCCTCAGTTTTCCTATCATGGTGGGGGGGAGGGGCGGCAGATAACGGTTCTACCACATTGTTAGGACTAGGTTCTAATGTAACTATAGTAACTTAACATTGTTGATATTTTTTTAATTTTGTAATCATCATACAATATTGGTTATATTTATATGGTTGTATCGTCCCCTTCTTCTCCACCCCATCCCCCCTTTAACCCTTCTCCCCTCTGGTCACTCCAACTCCTCTCGCTGCAAGCTGTCAGTCTATGTTTGGCCCGCTGGTCTTTTCTTTTTCTAGACTATGTCCCTTTCTCCTGGGTATGGATTTGCACTCCTGGACAGTGACAGATGAGGCTGCTTGGATCTCCAAGAGTAGCTGAGGCAGATAGTCAAGCCGAGCACATTGGGAACTTGTCAGGAAGATGTGTGGTGCGCTTCTCCAGGATCCTGTCACTTTTTGCTAGTTCTGTGCCATACAGTTCTAATATCTGGGTTTGAGTATGCAACATGGCAGTGAGGAGTTCGCTAGTGGGGCAGACTTCCCCAGATGGTTGGTTGAGCTCCTCTCCTCTCTCTTGTTAGCAGTTCTGCCATGGGGCCACAGCCACATGTGGTGACTTTCTTTCCCCATTGATCAGTAAAGGAGGGAGCCTCATTCACGTTGCACGTTACTGTGGACCCAGGATTTGATTCCCCAGTGCCAGAGATGATGTGGGTTGAAATCTGTGACAGATCAGATCTGTCACAGACTTGTTGCTTGTTTCACCTTCCTGTCTCGCTGGTTCCTTGCTGGCTCAGATTACTTCAATAGGTATAAAGACAATAGTCTGAAAATCTATGCCTATGACAACCCATAAAAAATTAACATTGAGGACACAGAGAACGCACCACAAATGCTGAATCAGGAGCCTCAACTTAGCAGAACCAGAGAACACGAAGAAAGAGGAGTTAAGGTAGCACTTCTACCAACACTTACAGAACTACTGACATTTACAGAACTCAAAAGAACAACAGAACAAAAATAAAGAAAATATGAGGTTGCTACAATTAGAAATAGTGGTGTTAAGAAATATTATAGCTGATATCTACCTGAAGAATACAAAAACACTAATTCAAAGGAAATATATAGTCCTATGCATTGCAGCACTATTTATAATAGCCAAACTGAAAACTACCTCCGCGCCCAGAAACAGTTGAGTGAACCAAGAAGATGAGATGTGGTATATAGACACAATGGAATACGACTCAGCTATTTAAAAAGATAAACGATGGCCTTTGATGACATTATGACAGAAGTGAAAGGGGTTATGTTAAGTGAAATAAGTCAGAAGGAAAAAGAAAAATGCCAGATGGTTTCACTTATATGTGGAATAAACAAAGGGTGAGATACAGGAATATAGCCTAGAAATCTGACAGTTGAACAGAGGCTACCGGAGTAGGAGGGGGAGAGGTAAGGAAGGGAAAAGAACAAAGTGGGGAGTGAGCACAATGAGCCAGGGTAGAAGACACTGGCAATGGGTGTGGTACAGTAACACCTGAAGAGGGAGAGTCAATACCTCTGAACACAAACAGCCTTGTAAACCAACACTACCTCAATAAAAAATAACGTTTTCTTGTAGCCACATGAAGACGATGTAAAAAGAAATTGGTCAAATTAATTTTATAATATTTATATTCAAGCCAATATTTCCAAAACAATATAATTTCAACATGTACTCAAGGTCCAAATTATTAATGACCATTATTTTCTGTCCTAAATCTTCAAATATTGTGTGCACTTTATACTTGTAACACATCTCAGTTCTTACTATCTTTCAAGTGTTCAGTGGCCACAGCAGAAACCATCTTGGTCATACAGGCCTAAGCCATGTAGTTCTTCCTTACCCTCTGTTTCTCTTTTCATCTCTCAAATACATGCATATTCTGCTTTTAGTTTACTCAAGAATTACACTAATACAGGCAGTTTGGGGCAGAAAGGACTAACTTTACTAAGCCAAGAGAACCTGGAGGGGAAAGGAGATGAACTGTTTGGTGGGTCCTCATCCATGTGATTATGACTGCAGGGCAAGATTCAAAACAGACACACAGGCAGAAATTGGAAGAGCAGGGTTAACTCACAGGGAGGTGTGAAAGGGAGAGAGGAAATTTTAGGCTGCAGTGTACCTATACTTGTAGGTCAATGTAGTCTGCCCTATCTTGGGCAGTGTGCATGCTGCAGAGTTTGCATTGAAAGCCGCCACATCTGGAGGAAGAAGGAGCTACCAGTCACTCAGAAGTAGTGAACTGGGAGTGGACCCATGGTTGTCGCTGGTGTGAGGTCAGAAGCTGTGGTGTGCAAAACAGTGCCATGGTGAGAGGAACATGTGGAGGCTTGAGACCCTTCACTGCTCTTGCCTTGGGCTCCATAATCTTTAGGAGCAGTCACACTAGGGCTGCTGGTCCCTGGGCCACCAGGGTCCAGACCAGGCCCAGTACCTTGCCTATGAGACCAGGACACGATCTACAGCTCCTCATCCAGGTGCACTGGCAGGTACTGGATTTGGGCAACCCTGCTCACTGCTGCTCAACTGCCAGACTTCACTACAGAACCTCAGCGCCAGTGCCCAGCTCTACCATTCCCCCCATGCAGTGCCTAGCCAAGCTGGGTGGCACAGTCCCTGATTCACCTATGCCGGACAGACACAGGGTAGCTTCACAAATTTCTTGGTTCCTCTCCCTGGTGCTAGTTCACCCCTGGCTCCTTCTGACAGACTTGGGCTCGCCTTCCCCATGAAGGGGCAGCAGATGCCCTTGGTTTGGGGTGGCGTGTGCCCAGGTGATCCAGCTCCACAGAAGCATTGCTATAGCAGGATCTGGAACCTCAGTCCCAGTGGTGCTGCCAGGAAACCAGTGATAGAAGAGATTTAACCCCTTTCCTGAGTGGGAACTATTGGAAGCAAGGAGCAGAGCAGAGAGACCCTGAAAACTTTCAAAGCAGGAGCTACAGATTCCATGGATGAATGACCTTCCATTCCTACTTTTTGGTTTGGACCTGCGGCTTCTGATCATCCATGTCTCTGGTTCCTCTGATCCCCTGCTCTGGTGCTGTCTGCCTTTGCCACTACTCCTTTGCCCCGGCCTTTGGAGCTGCCTCTAGAACCAGTGCAGCCTCACTGTCCCACCTGTGATTATGCTGCCTCTGGTCTTTGCAACTGTTCTCAATCACCACCTGCCTCTGCCCTGCTTCACCCCAGCAGCTGCCAGCACCACAGTCTCAGCACCAATCACTGCCACTGGGGCTGCCTGTTGGCACTGCCTTCAGCTTCAGCAACCCGCTTCCAAAGGCCAGATCAGGCCAGGCATGGTGGCTCGTGCCTGTAAGCGTCAGCCTATGAAGCAGCCAGGGCTAAGGATCACGGTTCGAGTCCTGCCTGGGGCCTGTAGTGAGACCTAGTTCCAAAAAAAAAAAAAAAAAAAGCTGAGTGTGGTGGTGCGCGCCTGTAATCCCAGCTACCTGGGAAGCTGAGGCTGGGGATTGCTTGAGTCTGTGGTACCCCGGGCAACGAGAGCCTGCAGCTCCACGGGCAAAAATAGTGAGACCTAGTCTCAAAAGCAAAAAACAAAAAAACATAGGCCAGATCAGAGGGCAGTAGCCTTCTTTCACCTGCAGCTTTTAGTCTGGCCCTTAACATGGCTGCTTACTGCGGTGTGGCAGATGGCCACATGCTGCCTTCGGTCTCTCCCAATTTTTGTCTCCCCCTAAGAAAATCCTTGTTGTTTCTTTCTAGGTCTCTGTGTGTGAGTCAGGTCCTTCAAATCTAAGCATGTAGTGAGGACCCCCTACCTGCGAGTGGGCCATTGCCCCAGGTTTGCTTGGTGTCACTTGGATCAGACACCTGAGGGGAGACTGAAGAAGGCAGCCGCAGCCAGGGACCAACAGTCAAGTGGATGCTGGCCACTGGGAGAGCCCATCCTGCCACACCCTTGCTCTGCTCCTGCCCACACTTTTTTATAAAGCAAGATTTTTATGTAAAAATACCATTCTTTTTTTTCTGTCAAACGTGATTACTATGCTGGGCACGGTGGCTCGTGCCTGTAAGCTTCAGCCTATGAAGCGGCCGGGGCTAGGGATCACGGTTCGAGTCCCACCTGGGACCCGTAGCGAGACCTAGTTCCAAAAAAACAGCTGGGCATGGTGGCGTGTGCCTGTAATCCCAGCTACCTGGGAAGCTGAGGCTGGGGATTGCTTCAGTCTGTGGTACCACGGGTAACGAGAACCTGCGGTTCCACGAGCAAAAATAGCAAGACCTAGTCACAAACAAATAAACAAACAAACAAACAAACAAACAAACAAACAAATGTGATTGCTAGATAAAAAAACTTAAATGCAATTAAGTTTAAGGAATATCAGATAGTTATGAAAGATGGTTAAAAATTATAATTTTTTCAATTTCTTTAATAACTTACAAAGATTTTTTTCTAAATAATGTTAATCAGAACATTACATAATTAAAAAATAATGTAATAATGTACATTATTACATAATTAACATTACATAATTAAAAATTAGAACATTACATAATTAAAAAATAATGTAATAATGTAAAAGTTTTCATCTAAAGTAATATTTCATTTTATATCAAGAAAGGAAAGTAAAAAATTTTAAAAAGAAAGTAGCTCTCTTTCCCTGTCCCCATGGGACAGTGCTTTGGAATACAGGTTTTCCCTTCTCCACTACTAGTAAAGCAGCAAGTTCTTTCTCTGTTTTGAATTAATTGGCTTTTAATCACCAGATAGCAGAGCCTCTTGAGGCTGGTGACTGTCACCTTTTGTGATCACTAGCAAACAATAGAAGACACTATGGTAAGTCAAGAACTCCAGTAATCAGGACAGTCATGAAATTTGACAAGCCCCAGACAAAATAAGAACTGAAACTTCTCAGGGGGAAAAAATGCCAGTCATCAGTTTTACCTTTATTGGAAGACGTGGTCAGTGCCCTTCTTGCTTATCTCATCCCACCTCTCCAGGTAGGGTTTCAGATCAGAGGAAGACTTGAAGGAAAGGCAGGAAGGGTACTTGCTCAACTCTTCCTCTCCAGAGGACTTTGTGTGTTCTGGTCCAGTGGAGCCATCTCTCTCTCCTCCTCTTCCCCCTCCTTCTCTAGAGGGCCCTCTGATGCCCCTCCAGTACTCTTGATGGGAACATGCCCCATGTCCCTCCTCTAGCCCATTTCTGCAAATGAGATGTCAGAGGGGTGTTTATACTCTTCTCCCACTTTCCAACCTTTTTCAATGCAAAAGGTAGGAGGTGCCTGTCCTAAGTGTGTGTGTAGGAAGTCTATATGTACTATGGTCTTTTGGGGTCATGGCCCCTCGCCTCTATTTCCAAGGTAAAGTTTGGATGTGTTTTCTAACAGGTCCCTCAATCGCTTCACACAGGCCCAGCATACTGCAGTGTGTGCAGGAGCAGCCCCTGGGTCTCTATGCAGGTACGGGATCCCCCTAGGGCAGACCTCTAGGGCCATGGGTGTGGGCTGTTTGCTGAAAACCTGGGCCCCATGTGGTTCCTGCCAGGCCTGGTGGGGGAGGGTATAAATCCCACTATGCCCTCTTCCCAAGGAATAGCCACAGGGGAGGTGCCCATGCTCTCAGCCCTCAGTGTCCTCTTGGTAAACTGAGCATGCCATGGTTTATCCAACACCAACAGAGGGGGGAGCTCACTTTCACTGTGATCCCTGCATTGGAGCTCTGGATTCCCTTGGTTGCCCTCACCCCAACTGTCACATAAGCCAACACTGCAGGTTTAGTTATGCAACAGTATTTATTGAGGTGCCCCAAGAGTCTGGCCTCCGGCTCACTCCTCTTTCTCATCCCCGTGGGTGATGATGTAGCATAGGGACTTGTAGTCAATATTGCCCGCCAGGTCCATGGGTGTCAGAGCGAACATCTGCTCCACCTGGGGAGGCACGGAAGCACTGGTGAGGGACAAGCGCCCTGGTTCCCAACACAGCAGAGCCAGGGAGTTTGGGGGGCTGGCTTTTGCTACCTGAGGGAGATCCTCCACCCTGTGCTCAGGTGGGCTTTGGCCCTAACCCTTTAAACTTCAAACCCAAAACTCAGAGTTGTTTTTCTGTTGTCTGACTTTGGGCAGACTTGTGAGAGGGATAAACCATGAAGATTCGGGCCATGGGCTAAAGGGCCACCCTGGCTCTGGGACCCTCTCTTCCTTGTGCCATCCCCCTACCCCACACACCATGTGTAAAACCTCCTCAGATACCAAATGTGCCCCAGCCTTCTAACTCCTGGGTCTGTGCACACGCAACTTTCTTGGTCTGACTCCATGTCCTTATCCTTCCCCCACTGCTTCTCAACAGAGATGGTGCCTCCTCTAGAAAGCTCTAAGTTGACAAAGGCAGTGGGTCACCTCCCCAGCTCAAGACAAGGCCCAGGAGTGTGGCTAGGAATCCTCACCTCAGCCAGAGAGAACTTGTCTGCCTGGGTCAGGAGAAGCTGCTTGAACCTGGGTAAAGTATAGAGAGCCTCGGGTGGGTGGCCACATGGAGAGCAGGAAAGTGGGGGAATGAAGTGCCCCTGTCCAGGTGGCCACCTCCCAAAGAATGCAGAAATCCCCAAAGTACAAATAGTCAGCCTCATAAGGAACCTCACTCCCCTCACCATTGCCCCAGCCAGTGCTACTTACTCATCCTTGTTCACCACCCCCTGGCCAGTGGGATCGAACATCCGGAAGGCACTCAGGATGGCTTCCTCAGGGTCTGTCCCTGGGAGCCGGAGAGAACAAAGTCAGTCTCTCAGCCCCATCCAGGAAGGACCCAGAGTATAGATCCACATCCCAGAAAGGATTGGAAGGGGGTCCCGCAACTCCAAATGTCCCTCAATGTTCAAAGAAGCAATGATTAACAATCCTCCTGATATGTAGGTCCAGGTAGGAAGCTGGGATTTGGGACTTGGGAGGGTAGGTTGACAGCATATTTCCTAACCCAGAGTCAGGACCAGAGTGACCAGTATTAATGAGACACTGGGATAGAAGATGTGCAGGGGTGGGCCCACATCCTCTGGGTGAGAAACAGGTCTGGGTGGGGTTCAGACAAAGATCAGGTATGATCCAGGAGGGATTCAAATGGGATCCAGGCAGGGTCAAGAGGGGCTGAGGTGGGGGCCAGTGGAGTCCAGGTGGAGTTCAAGCTCACTGTCCAGCCAGGGGACTCTAGACCTGCCTAGACTTACCATTGAGTTTCTCCCCAAAGAGCGTGAGGAAGACAGTGAAGTTGATGGGGCCCTTCCCCTCCTGCAGCATGGCTTCCAGCTCCTCATCTGGAACACTCACCTTCCCTGATAGATGGGGCATGAGGCAGGCACACAGCTCCTGGGACCCTGAGCAGAATCTAATCATCCTCCCCTAGACCCCCCCTTCCAGACATGGGGCAGAGAGTCAGAGGCAGTTCTGGGGGGAGTTGAAGCAGAAGGAATGTGTGGCAAGCAGGGGGAGGGAGGTGTGAGGAGATAACATGCCAGTGAAAGAAATGAAGGCAGGCCTGTCTCAGCGTGCTCCGCAGCTGGGCGAGCAGGCAGGCAGGCATGGGTGCACTCACCGAGCTGGGAGTAGGTCTCCCGCAGGTCTGACTTACAGATGATGCCATCTCGGTTCTGGTCAATGCAACTAAAGGCCTGCAAGGTGGAAGTCTAGGTGTGAGAAGCCCCTTACACAGGTAAAGCAGAGTGGAAGGCAAGGGAACTCTGGGTGGCAGGGGAAGCAAGGACCAGGATGCTGGAGGTGGGGCACTCACCTCCTTGAACTCCTGGATTTGGGCTTGCTCAAACATCGAGAAGACATTGGAAGAGCCTCGCTGAGCCTGCTTAGTGGCTGCAGCCTTGCCCCGGGTCCCCGCCTTTCTGCTGGCCTGGAACAGTAGGGGTGGGGAAGGGTCCTCTCCCTGGCTCCCCAAATACTCCCCTTTATACACACCCCCACAGCATCCCCAGGAGAGCCTGGGTCCTCTTCCTGGAGATCAGTTCTCTGGGCCCAGTGCAAGCACAGAAATGTCTGGCTCTGCTCTCTGAGCCTAAACGACTATACCCAGGAGGCCACTGGGCTGGCAGCCCCCACCTGGCACTTACCATCCTCCCTCTGTGGCAGCCTCATTAGCCACAACCTCCAGGTCTCCTTTATGTCTCAGCCTTATCACCTGGAAGACCAAATAAGGAGAGGAGGAGAGGACAGGCCCAAACTTGGCAATCCCTGTCTGGGTTGGGGGAAGGACAGGGCCTCAGGCAAATTCCAGACACATTCCTAGTGCCCTTTAAGCCCCCCAAAGTGTTTTATCTGGGTGTCCACTATCCCCACAGGATATCTCCTAAGAGCAGAGTAAGCTTGAAGCTCTTACCAGTCCGGCTGCTGAATGAGAAGCGCCTGCTGACTGCTCCCGACCTGACACTGTGCCTCCAACAGGTCTGGCTCAGAAAGGCCCAGATCAAGAGGGCAGCTGGGGGAGGACTGGCCTGGGGCTTTGGAGGGTAGTGGGTGGAAATGAGGATGCTCTCTGGTCTGAGACTCTCAGGATTTCCAGAGGCTTTGAAGGTGCTTGGCCCTGGCCTCTGGCCCATCTTACCAAGAGCAGAAGGCAGCCTTGAGCTGATTATGATCCCAACAGAACCTGCATATGATGCTTTTAGAGCATAGAACACCGCCTGAACCCTGCAGCGTGGGGTGACTGGTTACCCTCAACTGTACCAGAGAGGTACAGTACTGTACTCTCTGGCTAATTAAGGGCCCAGAGCACCAAAGGCAGTGAAGCAGAGGGGCTTCCAGAGCAGAAATTCCCCTGGTTGCCCCCTGAACCTGGAGTAAGAGTTGGTTGTTAGAGGCTTTGAACCTGCATCTACAAGGCTGTGCTGTCCCAGTGCTCCTCTGCCTTGGATGGGGGGAAGGGAGGGCTGTCCGCCCCTTGCGGAGAGGCAGCTGACTGAGGAGGGGCTCTCATCCACTAGACCCAAAGCCCCTTTTACATCATGAGGAACTATTCTATACACCTGTACTCTCCTGAAATGAAATTCATAAGACTACAACTCCCCTTCACAGAGAATTTCTAAAAATCAATACAATGCTCTGAACTGCAACAGAGGAAAAATAGGAAATAATTTATATTCAAATGAGACTCAATGCATAAATGCTGGAGCATGAGTAGTTAGTACTGATAATGAAGTGATCAGGTGCTCACTCTCAGTGAATAAGTGAGAGTCAAGAGAATGAAAATGATCAGACACATAGTCCACATGAGAAATACCAGAAAATGAGAGAACATTGGGGGTGGGGTACAGATAAGGGGGCCAGAGAGGGGCATGACCGTCCAGAATCACACTTAGGATGAAGTTCAGACTGAGACAAAACAGTCATTCCTGGGTAGTTTGGTGAACACAACAAAAAAGATGAAGAACTAGTTCCTCACTGAAAAGTGAGTTAAAGCTAAAGTCATGAATATGTGTTTATACGTAACTGGGCTTGTGTATAAGTTGGCATTAGACCCTAGGCTTGGATAACTAACTCCAGGTCTCAGAAATCACTGTGATGTCTCATATCTGGGACAATCCTCACCCCTAATCCCCTCAGTCACTGACTGTCAACAACCTAATGGCATTAAGAATTTCCTGCTGACCTGTACCTGCTGCATGACCAGGGTCCCAGAGACCAGCCCTGTCCCTCTTCCCAGAGATATGTCCTGGCCTCCCCTCCCCCTTCCTGGGACTGTCCAGGACATCAAAGCAGCTGGATAATAAGAGACAGTGTATATACACACTACATCTTAGCAGGCAGGGGCTTTGAAGAGTCCAGTATTTCTGATTGCCTCAACCTCCAACGACACCCCATTGCTGTTTCTTCTGTCACTTTCACACTCCCGGAGTAACCCACAATGGGGATGGGAAATTTTAAGACATGCCTAGGTTTGCAGCACACCCATGTGTATTTATTGCCCCACATCCCTTATACACAGATGCTAAAGAATGGTAGACAAAGGCGTGTTCTAAATTTTTAATAATAAAAAAAAACCCACACAGTCCCAGGTTGGCCTTGGAGAGAGTGGTATGGCACATGGAGGCTGGTGAGAAGAGAGAGAAGGTCTAGATGGTCCCTTGGGGGTGTGTTGCTTGGGTTTCCCCCCATGCCTGTGTCATGGGAGTGGAGGACTCCATCCCTGAGGTGCTTGCAAACCTGCCTGGGGTGAAGGTGGGGCTCCTCCTCTTCCTCAGCCCCTAGGTGTGGCACTTTGGAGGCTCTGTCTCCTGTACTCCTGGTGAGGGCCTATCCCAGAACCACAAGCCCACTCAAGGATGGTGGTGTAGGAGGGACCTCAAAGTACCCACAGCCTCCATAGTGGAGATGGTCCCTCTCTACCCTCAGGGTCCTTGAATCACAGGTTAAAAATAAAAGGCCAGGTCTGAGTGGGTGATCAGCAGCCCATAGACCCCTGTGAAGCCCAGGTCTGGGTCTGGCCAGGTCACCAGGGATGCTTGTCCATATGGGCTGAGTTCCCAGCGAAAACAGACCATAGCAAGGTCCAGGGGAGACCTCCATCCCAATCACAGTTGAGCCAGGGGTAAATGCCCAAGAGGTTGGGAGTGGAGAAACCCAGCAAAGTCCTGAGCAGTTCTCTTCTGGGTCGCTGATGGCAGCAAAAAGAGGTCAGGGGCTACCAGCATCTCCATTCCTGCTCATATCAGCTTCCCACCCAGTCAGAACACCGGCTTGGTCCAGCTTCTGTGGTGGCATCTGGGATGGGAGGTGTCCAAGGTCCTTAAAAGAGGCCTCTTGACCAGTCCAAGCTGAGAGCACCTGTGGGAGCGTTGTCCCCTGGAGCCCGGGTCCAGTGGCCGCTGTCTCCTCCTTGACCACAGGGCCTCTGTTCTCACTGCCCCAGCATGCAGGCTTTCTTACAGGCCACCGCAGAGACAAGGGCTGCACCCCGGCCGCTGCCTTCCTCCGACTCGATGAAGGTGATCTCACAGCTGGGCGTCAGCCTGCGCACGCTGGCATGGAACCGCTCCTTGAAGCTGAGCAGGGGGGAAGCAGGGTGTCTGTCCCTCCTAAGAGCGTTCCCAGAGGGCCTTGCCCTGCCCACCCCTAGGGCTGTTACAGGTATGAGGAACACAGCAGTAAGGGTAAGCCTGAGGGCCCCCCCACCCCGCACCTGGGCCAAGATGGACTAGGAGGGGAAAAAAGATGCACTAGAAGAAAAGAATCCCTGCAATTGTGACCCCGAAGGCCTTCATGAGCATCCATTCCTGCCTTCATTCACAGGCAGGCTCCCTCAGGGCCCGTACCCACCACAGGGGGCAGGAGTGGGGGACAGAGGGCTCACCTGGGATGCAGCTTGTACACGGAGCCGTCCACACCAACAGTGATGCGCATCACATCCTCGCTGCGACTCTCACGCATGCGGTTGATGACCCCCGCCAGCCCCGCGGCGCACATCTGCGCTGCGCGCGTGGACACGCTCTCGCAGGCCCGGCGCACTATGTCGCAGTCGGTGGCGGAAGGCCGCAGCCCCAGCGTGCTCAGGATGTTGTAGATCTGCTTACGGTCTCCAGAGTCGCTGCAGTGCAGGCATGGAGGAGGGAGGGCGCTGCTAATGGATCGCTAGCTCCACACCCCTCTCCCTCATCCACCTCCTCAAGTCTGAGGCTGCTGACCTCTTCCCTGCCTCTTTGCTATCCTCCTCACCCAGGCAAAGCGCTGGGCGTTGGGGATCCTGAGGGGGTGCAGGTCCGATTCAAGGACTAGCAGTAACCTCTCCTCTCTGCAGCTAGGGGTCTCTAAAGTGGGATGACACTGGCCTATCGCAGCACTGCTTAGGGGGATAGAGTGAGACAACGTCTGCAGCAGCAGGTGGAGAACCACCAGATGCCCCACCCCAGAACCTCACCTCCTCCCTGGGCCTCTTCCCTTGACCCCTGGCCTTCATCAGGAACCTTCAGCCCTTCCGCTCCTGGAATCCTGAGCCTAGTCTATCACCATCTGTCTGGAACCCCTCCCCCTGTGCACAGTCACCAGTCTTCTGCCCCTCACCCCCAGGGACGCCTCCCCTTCACCCTCCCACTCGCACCTCTCCACCTGCGATACAAAGCGGGTCTCGAAGGCACCTCGGGTTCGCAACTGCTCTGAAGCCTCCCCGAGGAACAGTAGGTTCTCGTCCACGAGCTTCAGCAGCACCAGCCGCACCAGCTCACCCATGTACTTGCCACCGATGAGCTTCTCAAACCTGGACAGTAAGAGACCTGCTGTCCTCAGTAGACCGATGCAGAAGGAACGCGCACACTCCAGATAGTCCCCTCTCCCAGACACTGTCATCGCCCATTGCGGCGACAAGCCATGTGAAGAGCAGTGACAGTCTCCTTGCCAAGTCAGAGTTCCTGTCACTCCCTCCCTGATCGGTTCAGGCTCAGGAGTTGGCTTATGCATGTGTTGTAGGCCTCTGTGCCTCTGAAGTCACCCTTACTCAACTGTACTGAGCTCACACAAATAACTCTCCACTTTAGTCCTCCACAGCCTTGGGAGGGGTTTTCCTTGCTCAGTTACAGTTGGGGAAACTAAGGCTCAGAGGGGCTAATGACCAGCCTGGGGTGCACCTCCAGCTCCTGGCCAAGGCTCCTAGGCCCAGTTTTCCTGTCTCCACAGAGCTAGAGCTGTTGTTGCTGGAAATCTGGCACCCTAATTCTCATCTTGTCATTCATGGAATGCTACTGATCTAGTAGAAACTGAGATTCAGAGACGATGCTAACGAAGGCATTAGCTTATGCCTAACTGGCAGCAGCTAGTTAGTAAAGGGGCCTTGACTTAAGACAAGCTGTTATGCCAACCTGCAGCCTTCCACAACATAATAACATTCATTCTTTGGTGAACATGTACATATATATGTACATGTATATATGTGTGTATATATATATACATATATGTGCACACACATATACATACACTCTTGGGCCCCTGTTCTGAGTTGCCCCCACTTAGCACTGCTAGGGGTGTCTTGAGCCTTTGCTATGACCAGCGTTCTCTGCTGAACAGGGAGAGGTCCCAGCTCATCTGCCCACATGAGAACCAAACCTTCAACCCCTCACTGTCCTGTCCACAGAGAGCTGAAGAAAGAGACAGCAGTTTACAAAGGGATTGTCAGCTTATTTTTCCCCAGAGCTGTTCAAAACAAGCCCATTATCTGCGTGGCCGAACCCCCATCTGCCTGGATGAACAAAGCCTTGCTGGGAAGAGGCAGTCCTTACAGCTGCTGGCCTGGGTTCAGGGAGTTCTCATCCACCACTCGGTCATATTCCAGCAGGAACTCGTCCAGCTCGCCTGAGTCTCCAAAGGCGCCCCACTCGGTGTTGACACACATTCGGCCCTCGTCTCCCTCCACCAGTTCCACATTCTGCATCTCCTCCATGTAGCAGGCGTTGCAACCTGTGCCTGTGGGGGAAGCAGCATCAGGCCCCTTCTGGGCCCCTCCTGGGACAGGGGACGCCCTTCCTGGGAACCCATCTCTCTTGGGTGCCAGCCCCCCAGGCCTGCAGGGACCCCCTTGTGACCTTGTCTTCCCAGCTCCCTAGAGCCCTCCACACCCACCACTGTCTGGGTCTCCTGTATTGCCTGGAGCAGTGGAAAAGGGGCTCTCCCAGGGGCTAGAAGACCTGGGTTTACCTCATGTACCCTAAGGTAGATGAGCCCACCTCTCTGGACTGTTCCTCTTCCCTAAGAGGGGTTGGTAACACCTTCTCCTCCTATTACCTGGATAGTTGGAAGGATTGGGGGAAACATGTCAAAGTGCTTTGTCAATTAGAGATGGGTATGGGATTCTGTGGGTTTACATTCACTATGTGTCACCTGTGTTATCAGCACTTTCCGTGTATGTGTTTGAGCTTCTCTGTCCCAGACCCTATTAGGGGATGCCCTTGGTGAGTAAGGCATAGTGTGAGCCCTTGGAACAGTGCATAGGTAACTACAGGCAGGATCTTGCCACTGGCAGGGTCCCAAGCAGAGTGAAAGTAAGGGCCTTTTTGCTCACAAATGAGTAAGCATTTCAAACTATGATGACAAGATATCAATCCGACAGACTGTAAGAGTGGTCAGTGCTCTTGAAGGGTAGGGAACAGCAGTTCAAAGACTGACTAGTGGAACAGCCTTGTTGGAATCGGGGCCTGAGGATGCCAGGCCTTCTGATTTTGTGTGTGTGGGGGGGAAACAGAAATCCAGACTATGATGTGATTTCTCCCATACTTCAGATCTCAGTAATTCTCATTCAAGATGTTTTAAGTGCTGAGCAGAACAGCCAAGAGTGTCAATCCACAAGCCACCCTCTCCCATTTCTGCTCCAAAAGGGCTATGCCTGAGGCAAGCAACTGCAGAACTCAGTTGCAGGTGTCTTGGGGAACTACGATGCCCCCTCCTGGCTGACCCAGGCCACTCTGAAGTAAAGAGCCAGGGAGCATGACCAGGGCTCCTGTAGCTTCTGCTTAGGTGGTGAACTTAAGGACAGCTTTCATCTAAAAGGTGAGAAAGAAGAGGAAGAAAGAGAAAGCAAGGTCAGATTACAGCTGACCGTGTGTGTGTGTGTGTGTGTGTGTGTGTGTGTGTGTGTGTATGTAACTGCCGATGAGTATAAATATCTAATCCTTCAGAGCTGCTTCTGAAAACCCCCTCAAAGCAAACAATTTTCATTCTGACTTTCTGGTAACTAGGGTCCAGAGAATCCAGAAAAATACCCACACACTGTATGCTTAGAGGTATCAATCTGATAGGATTGCCCCTGAGCAAACGCTCAGCAAATGCTGGCACAGAGGCCTACAGGGCCCAGCACTACTTCTGCTTGGGCAGGGCGGGCCAGCTGCCTCGAGGCACAGGAAGGCCATTCAGGGAAAGATGACGCCACTTTCGATAATCTTCCACTTGGATCAATCTGCCCAGCTTGGTCAATTTACCAGATAAAGTGTTTTAATTCAATCCTGATGGCCAGGTGGATGTGCAAATAGTATACCATCTGATGCAGTGACTTTTGAGTGTTAAAATGCTTCCACCAGTAAATAGCAGCTGCATTCAGGACACTCCTCTGTTCTCCCCAAGACCTCCCTGGGCTTTAGGACCTTTGGGTCAATGTCTGGTACACAGACCTTGCGACAATCATTGCTGATTGCTACATACTTTGGCCCTCCCCTCCCCCCAGGCCCAAGGCAGAGGAGCCTCGGCACCGTCTCCTGTGGTGACAGAGGCCCCTGGAAAGGACAGGATTTGTCCTTACCCACAATCATGCCAACCTCACACCGATGGTCTTCATAGTAGCAGGAGATCATTGTAGCCACAGTGTCATTCACCATTGCCACCACATCCATCTCAAAGTCCTACCAAGAAGCACAGGGGCAATAATGACGGGACTTGGCTCATAGGTCAGCTTGCTTAGGGCTGCTGCTGCCCAGTGAATGTGGTTAACTCATCTCCCTAAAGGATGCCCAAAAGGCCCTCCCAACAACCTGGCCTGAGGGAGGGAGGCCCAGGGCAGTCACAGGGTAGATACAGGTGCCACCTCACCCCTCTCCGTTTGATAGCATCTCGCAGGAGTCCCACGATGTTGTTGCCCTCTGCTCCCGAAGCCTTGAAGCCCTTAGTCCAGTTGAGAAGGATGCCCTATGGGAAGAGGAGGGCCTCAGTGGCTGCTGATGAGTTGGGGGGCAGAGGCAACAGAGTAGGGAGTCAACCTGAACCACAGGGATAAGCAGCCCACTTTACAGCTGAGGAAACGGAGGTGCACAGGACTCACATGCCTTTAAGAAATAATGGAAAAAACTTCCCACAAATATCTCACACTTTTACAGGTCTGGGTCCCAGTCAACTTAGGAACGTTTGTAGAGCAAAGCCTAGAGATGCTATCTCGGATTAAGCATGAGGTCTGGAGGGGAGCTCACAGCTTGTGGCCCGTTTTCTGTGTACTGTTGGAATTGGGACTTAGAAAACCAGTGAAAGGTCAATTCCACTATTGCTCCTGCTAAAAACCCCAAGCCAACTTTCTCTCTACTCAGAGTTCTCAAGTGTCCCCTACATGTGCATAGTAGGCACACATGTCGGGGCATATAACTTATATACCTACACACATATGCACTTGTAACTGACATGCATGTCTCACTCACAACAGTTTATATGTATACTGGAGATATCTATGTGGACATACATCTTCATGCATGTAGTTGACACACAGATGTTCATTATAAAATAGAGGTGTGTATATAATTTGCATGCATGTGAACATATACAATAGCTTGTGTGTGAATGTGTATATTACATATGTGCATAGTTGTGTATGTATACATATATATATTTGTGTGTAACTGTGGCAAGCTAACAAGCCAGAGCACAAGTATGCTACAGCTTCAGTTCCTTCACATTTCTGCCTGTACCCCAATGGTTGGCAAGATGATGACCCATGACAACATCATGGGCACGCTGGCGCCTACCTTCCTGAGCCTGAGCCGCAACACAGCCCTTTCCTTCCCAGTGCTAAACCTTAGCTTCCTAATCTATGAAAGGGGTGATAAAAGTGCCCCCTGGAGTTGTGGGGAGGCTGAAGGCAAACTGTGAGATTCAGCTTCTGTGACTATTCCCCAAAGTCTCACAGATTGTTTGTGCTAGAGGCAGAATTTGAATCCAGGGCGCTGTCTACATGGAGGCGGCATTTGAAGGACTGGCAGCCTTTCCTGGGGGCGCATGTTCAGTGGTCTGTCCACCCACCGCCTCCCTGCCTGGTCCTCCACCTGGCCTGCCTTGTCAATGTCTTCATGTCTCACAGGAAAGGAGAATGTGAAGCCCAGCGGCAGTTTCTTATGCTTCAACTGATGCTTGTCCAGGAAGTCAGAAATGCACTCGGAGATGTAATCGAAGAGCTGGAAGACACACACCAGGTGGTTATCTCACCACAGAGAAGCTGCAGCCCCCAGGTTTCATGCCCCAGGTCTTGCCTGATCAATACTGATGCCAGAGCCCTGCTGATGGCCTCTGGGACAGGATGACACGAGGATGGGGCTGGCCCCTCATTTGTCTGACCTTCCTTGATAGACCCAATGAGATCCTGTTTCAGGCTGTTGCCCGAGGCTTCAGACAAAGATACATTCCTGTCCATAAATAACGCTTCTGTCCCCTTCACCAAGAGGGTTCTTCACCGTCTCCAGGTGTCCTAGTTGGTGTGCCTAGCCCCACTGCAGATCGTCCCCCTCCTGTTCACATGGGCATGTGCAATAACTGGCCTGCTAAATGCCCCGTTGGTTAACCATGCTCCCTTTTGGGTGCTGGGGCACCCATGCCATTCCTGCTGCCTTTTCTCATGCCCACTCGCACAGCATGCAGGGGTGCAGTGACAGACTTCCTGCCTTGAATCTACCAGCCTCTCCCTAGGACTCATTCTATTTCTGAGTCAGTGCAGCCTTGTTACTGGGCAGGCACCCCAGCCAGTGTCCCTGCTGGTGGAGGTGAGTGGAGTGACATATGGGGCATGGACTGCAAACAATTGGACCGAGTGTTCCCTTGTCTGCCCTGTCAGATTTCTGAACCTTCTGGGAAACTGGGCAAGGGTGAGACCTGGTGAGGTCTTATTTGGGGGGAACCTTCCACTTAACCCCTTCAGCTGCCTTCCTGGATCCTCTGAGGCCTGCAACTGCTATCTTTCCCCCCAAGTCCCTGGTTGACAGGTGTATTCTCCCACCGGGACTAACTGAACACTGAACTCCTAGGTGGTCTTGACCCAAACCTTAGGCCACTGGCCCCTGAGACCCCTGGTCCCCAGCCCAAGCTGCTCACCATTTCGGCTGTGCCCGTCATGGCGTCCTCGGGGATGGAGTACATCTGGTGCTTGGTTTTCACACTCCATTGTCCCGCCTCGCCCTCCCCCACCTTCACCAGCATCACCCTGAAGTTGGTGCCGCCCAGGTCCAGGGAGAGAAAGTCCCCAACTTCTGCAGCCACAGGGAGAAGCAACATCAACCTCATGGGCACTGCCCAGCAGGACCCCCCCCCCAAGATCAAGGCAGGAGGAGGGGTAGTCAGTGGTGGGGAAGGAGCAGCAGAGCTGGGCAACGGCTACCAAGACCAGATCTGGGGAGCCCAGAATAAACTGTGGGAAGATGAGAAGTGAACCGGAAAAGTTGGCTGGACTTCCCTACATGGACTAAAGTCACCCCGAGGCCAGGACTCAACTGGAGACCAGTGATAAACCACCCTCTTTTAAAAAAAGGAAGGATAGGATCCCCGTTATTGCCTTTACCCTTTCGGGATCTAAGTGGCAGGAGTTCCTGCAGGATCAGCATAAACAACAATCACCTCAACATTATGGTCACTCTTTCCTGAAAAGCTATGCCTTTTGATGTACAGAGTCCAACCTCCCTTTATTATAATGCTAAATCTCTAACCTCCCACTAACTGATCTTGGGGTACATGTCGCAGGTATGATGAATGACTGAACATGCTTGCCTGCCCCTTCTTAGAAATACCCAATTTTCCCAGCAACTCAATACATGTGTAATCACCCCCCCTTTTTTTTGGAGACTAAATCTCATTATTTTTGCCCATGAAACCACAGGCTCACATTGCCCAGGGTACCACAGACTCAAGCAATCCCCATCCTCAGCTTCCCAGGTAGCTGGGATTACAGGCGCACGCTACCACGCCCAGCTAATTTTTGGGGACTAGGTCTCGCTACGTGCCCCCAGTGGCACTTGAACCGCAATCCCTAGTCCTGACTGTGGCTTCCTAGGCTGCCACCCGCAGGCATGCACCACCATGCCCGGCCCTCCCTTTTATTATATAGTAAAAGTACCATTACAAACCTGGGTGCTAGGTACAGGACCCAAAGACCACTTTGCTCCTCACTATCATAACCCAATAATAATCTCCTTTCTATAGGTAGCTTAAATGGGTGTTTTGGAATTCCACTGGCATACACAAAAGACTGGCACCCTGGGGTGTTCTGCATGGTTGATTGCACTTGTGAAATATGATTACACTTGTGAAATGGACCAGACTTAGAATTAAACTGGGGGTCCCCCAAGTGACCATGGGAAGTCAGTTTCTTATTATAGATAAAATGAATCCAGTTTTCCTGATGTTGGGATAAAGCTGAAAACCCAAGTAAAGGGCCAGCAGAACTGGCATGAATACCAGTTCCCTGGGTGGCCCAACACACTGGTCTGGAGGGAACCCATCCCTGCTGCTGGGGACACACTGAGTTTTTGGACTGGCCTGGAGGCCTCCTCAGTTGGGACCTGGACTCTGGGTGAAGACTGCCATTCCCAAGTGGGTCCCACCCCTGCCCTGCCCTGATTGGCAGTACCTGAGCCCTCTGGGGTAGAGCGCACGTAGGTGGGCAGCATCTTCACACTGGCCTCCTCGTGGGTCTCCAGTCTCAGGCCACGGTCCATTTCCTTCTGCATCCGCCTCATCACCTTTTTCAAGTCTTCTTCCTGCAGCTGGAACTCTGCCAGGATGTGCTCTGCCTATACAGGGAGAGCGTGGGAGCTGCTGGGTGGGAGAGGGCTTCACAGCACCGGGAAGGGGCACTGCTGACACATTGAGCCTCAACTTTTGCCCTCTGACCCTGGGCTTGGGATAATCTATCACCTCAAACTACTACAGATAAACTAGTTTAAAAATTAGAAAGGCTAGAGTTCTAATATATATATATATCTGCGGTGTGCTAGAGTTTGAGAGCAGAGGGCAATGTGGTGCCTCCCTTAGTCCCTTAGCTCCCAACCTACCGAGGAGATGAGGTAGGTGCTACCTGGGAAACTGGGGGAGATGGACCAGGAAAAGTCAGCCTGGAGTGTGATGAGCAGCAAGCACTGTTGTCCCACATCTGGCTAGTCTAGCTCTAGGAACTTACACTAAGGAACCAATGGCTAGTGGGCACAGACATGTAGAGGGGACAGTCAAGGTAGAACTAATTAGAGGAGAAGCTAGTTAGTCAACTAAAGCACAGCAGCCGCACAGATAAAAGCTGAATCAGGGAAGTCATAAAGAGATGGACTGACAAACACTATGACAAGCAACCAGATGAAATGCCAGCGTTGACTGAATCACTCTGCAGCTCACCAGGGCCAGGAGGGGGCCCTGTGCTTCCCTGAGAAGGAGGCTGACAAGCACACAAAGCTTGGCCTCCATGCCCTGTTCCAGTGAGAGGACCTGGGGAAAAGCGTGTCCTCACACACCTGGTGGGAAGTAGCTGCTGACTCCTCCACAGGGCTGGAGGCTGGACAGGGAATGCAGCTGTCTGGACCCCGTTTTCTGGGATGCTCTCCCGCTACCCTGCTGGTGGAGAGCGTGAGCGTCCCTCGCCTCTCCTCCCTCTCTGTTCAATAGATGTGAGAAGGTCAGTTTGATTTGCTCATCATTCAAGACAAAAAGGAAAGGACAGATTCTTTGATCAGAGGTGTGGGCTAACACTTCTGAAAATGCACTGATTTGCAGCCTTTCCTGCAAGTTAGGGCCAGGGATGGGAAGGTGTGAGATGAGAAGATGAGAGGTGCAGATGCTTGGAATTCCAGCCCAGAAGCCTGGATGCTGGCTCCTTCCTCCTGATGCAGAGTGGAATAATCCCTGCTCCCCTGGCTTTAGTTCTTAGAAGTCATTCTCTACTCAGGGGAGCACTTTAAGGGAAGCAGCTCTTCCTCAGGCTCTGGTGGCAGCCTAGAATGGGCTTAAATGACCCCACCATCTTGGGCCGGTGATTTCAACTGCAACTTGTGGCCCAGTAAAGAGAGGTCTGACTTTAGGGCCAGGGGGCCCCCTAAGAAGGTCGATACTCTTTAACTCTGTGGATAGGATAAGGCTGTTAAGAATGGGATAACTAGCACTGCATTGCTAACTTGCAACTGAGGAGACAAGGCTGAAAGGAAGTGCTGTCAGTGTGTGTGTGAGATCATAGAAAATGGACATGGCACTCTGCTCCCAACCTCTGGTCCAAAACTCCAGAAACCTTTATATTTCCTAAGTGATAAGAACATTCTTGGCTCTTAGTTAGTCCTTGACCCCAGATACTGACATTGGGCTCCTGAAACCTTTGGGAGTTCCCAGTTCCTAAAAGAGGCTTTTCTTTTTTAAGAGGGGACTGTGGTTGGGCTCCTGGATAGGGGCTGGTCACCAGAAAGACCAAGCCATGATTAGGAGCTTGGAATTTTCAACCTTGTCCCACCCTTATTCTCTTGAGAAGGAAGAGATACTGGAAACCACACGATGAAAGCCTCCACAAAAATCTCAGAGGATAGGTTTAGGGAGCTTGTGGGTTGATGAACATGAGGCAGAACCAGAGAGTCGCCTGTGAAGACTGGCAACTCTGAGTCCTTCCCCCAAAACTGACCCTCTTCATCTCTTCCGTCTCTACATTCACCTTTATCCTTAATCAAGTACTTTATAATAAACAAGTAAAGCAAATGGGCTGCTTTCCTGAGTCCATGAGCTTCCCTAGCAAATTGGCAGTCTTGTGAGGAATGCCAGGCCATGGGCCTCATGCTGCATCCTGCCCAAATCAGGCACTGCAGGACAGCACCACCACCACACCATCCACAGGGTCCACTGTGGGGATCCTCCTGCTCTCACACACACTTGTGCCCATTCACTATTCGCTGTGGGGGGTGGGGGGTGGGGGTGGAAGGGTGGTGCCAGAGAGGTGGGTTGCTAGAAGTTTCCCCAGCTGTGACTCAGCACTTCAGGTGCCACAAGTGACACAGGTCTCTGACAGACTTCACCTCTTGGGGTCACTTCTCATTGTGGGGAGCATCCTCCTCAGATGGGGAGCCCCTTCCTTGGGGTCCATCAAGGCTTGCAGATAGTACACTTCGCCAAGTTCAAGCATGGGAGGAGTGTGCTTTGATCTGCATGGTGCCCTCAACATCCTGGGGTGTGAATATAGGTCAGCTTGGGTAGTGTTAGCAGTCCCTTGCGAGAAAGAGGAAGGATGAAATGGAAGAGATTGATAGTGATCTGGGGGGTCAGCCCGCAGACCGGGAACCCAGGTTGCTATCTATCTCTTCCATTTCATTTGTCTTCTTCCAACACAGGACTCCTAGCAGGATGGGGTTATTATGTGCAGATACTGGTGGGGCATCTGCGATTCTCCCTATGGTTAATTTCTTATGCTTACATCACCCCAGTGGCAGTACTTTTTTTATCACCTCTTCTTACAAATAAGAAACTGAGCATAAACACACACTTTCCCAAGCCCACAGAGTCAGAGGATCAGAGTTGGAACTTGAACCTCCCAACCCTGGGCTGCTTCCTGCCCTACTCAGAGTCCAGGTCCCCAGCACTTCCCTGCTCACAAGTCTCTCACGAGTCATGCTGGGTGTCTATGAGAGTGGCTTGTAAGACTCCCCTGAACAAGCCTTCAGAGCAGCTGGAAAGGTGGCCTAATGCCCCAATCTGGCCCCACAACAAAAGGTAGACAAGTCTCCCTCTCCCAGGAGATCACAAGATATAAAAGAGAAGCTCACAGCTACACCAAAGGTGTTTCCTGCCTAAGCAACTCTCCCACACTCCATTCCTGGTCACAGCCTTCCTCTGGCCCTGTGACCAATACCCCCTTCAGGGAATGACAGAACAGAAAGACAAATAGTCAATGGTAGCAGGCTGTTGGAAGGGAAATGCAGCAGGGAGGAGGCTGGGACAGGAACCGCTTGTTGTTTCACAGGAAATAGGCAGGACACCCTTACTGACAAGATGCCTGGAGCACAGAACTCAAGGCCCAGGCTTCATCAGAGGATGGGAAGCCAGTAGGTACTGCCCTGGGCATCACATGGGAAGGAAACATTGAAAGGCAGAGTGGAGGTGGGGCATCAGGGTGTTCCAACAACCCAGGCAAGGTGGGGCAAGTGCTGAGTCTAGATTTATGCTGTAGATCGATCGGGCAGTAAAACTTGCTGAGATTGAGGAATTGGAGAGAAGAAGATGGCTGGCTCTATAGGGAGGAACGGTCCCCCTCCCAAGATGGGGTGCATTGGATGGGAAAATGAGCTTGGGGTGTTGGCAAGGAGAAATTGGTGTTAAGCAGTTCTTGGGTGTGTGATGCTAGTGCTCAAGGGATGTTCTGATGGAAGATATAAGTCTGGGAGCTGTCAGTAAGCAGACAGTCCTTAAGACCATGGTCTGGAGGCCAGGCATGGTGATGCATGCCTGTAAGCGGCAGCCTAGGAACCTGTGGCTGGGGCCAGGGATCGCAGTTTGAGTCTCACAGGGGGCATATAGCAAGACCTAGTTGCAAAAATATATTGCTGGGTATGGTGACATATGCCTGTAATCCCAGCTACCTGGGAAGCTGAGACTGGGGATTGCTTGAGTCTGGGCAATGTGAGTCCGGGCAACATGAGCCTATGGTTCCACAGGTAAAAATAGCGAGACCTAGACTA
>PVHY01002760.1:0-29085 GCA_004024945.1 Uropsilus gracilis
CATATCAATGGTAAAGGTGATCAGTGAAAATGCTAATGAAGAGTGTGTAGCCTGCTTTGTAGAGAGAAGCAGGCAGATAGCTGTATCCAGTTAAGGTTAAAGGTAATTGCAAAGGAACTGCTTGTAGCCTGCTTCTGAGAGAGAAGCAAGCAGATAGCTATATCCAGTTAAGTAAAGACAGAAAGTCTTCATTTTACCCTGTTTCACAAGTAGATATTGAGACTCAAAGAAGTAAATTTGCCAAAGTATAGATAGGTAGTGAGTGAAAAAAACTGAGTTTCAAACTACATATGTCTATACAATGTCTATGGTTTTCCCATTACACCAAGTAAAATCATTTCCATGTCTCATACAATGCATTTCACCATCAGCAATAAGCAATTCTAATTACAAATAATTTTCTGTGACTAGAGTGGTTTTTATACCTCTCAGAAATCCCTCCCCCCAAAAGAAACCAACCCGTCTATTAGAAAAAGTTTCAACAGTAAAAGAGCGTATAATGAATTCTAGCTATGGCTGACACTGTATTTTGGTTTTGTTTATAAACATCCTTGTATATTTCTTCACAATATCTGATTTCTCTCATCAGGTGCAGTCCCCATAGTTTCCCACCACCAAATTAACTACAGTCTTTCACCACACTCCAACCAAGCTCTCCTCCCCTCCCCCACCTCTACTCTCCCCATCTCCCACCTGTCCTCAGTGTCTCAGATCTATAGTCTGTTTTCAAGACTCACTCTTATAGTTGGTTCATAAGGTCTGATCCTTTATTTCTCTAGATTCCACACATTAATGAAACCATTCAGTCCACATGCACAATGGAATACTAGTCAGCAATCAAGAAAGATCAACTCATGCCATTTGCTGCAACATGGACAGAACTGGAAGGGGCTGAACTAAGTAAAGTGAACCAGAATGAGGAAGTAAACTACATGATGAAAGGCATTCTAGTTGTAGAAAAGATAAGTGATGCTATAGGTTGAAGCTAAATGTTTAGTAGTACTTTATATTGACAGATAACAATTACCCCTCAGCTCTCACATTTCTCCACTTAATATCTCCTAATATTTTCAACATTATCTTTTAATCAACAAAACAAATTGAAACATAAAGCTCCAGGAATTTGAAGGATGAAAGTCACTGGGAATGAGAAGAATGGAGGTCATCTATTATTCTGAAACAAGTGATAAAAACAGAGTCAGATAAATAGCTACTCTCAAAAGGCTTATTATCTAGAACTGTATTGTCCAATATGGTAGTCACCAGCAATACATGACTATATAATTTTAAAGCAAAATTATTTTAAAATTCCAATTCTTCAGCTATAGTAGTCATATTTCAAAAGTTCAACAACACATGTGGCTAGAGGCTACCATATTGGACAGCACAGATAAAGAACATTTTCACCACCACAGAAAATTCTACTGGATATAACAACCCATAGAGACTGAATTATTAGAATAATGAAAAAAATCAGGCATTATTTTTTTTAGCTAAAACTACTTGTATGCAAAGCATAAAGTATATTACATTGAAACTGGTTTTTTACCCTACCATCTTTAAACAAAGGTCTAACTATACTAATTTTTTTACCAAAGAACAAATAGCCTCACTAAATTCTTTTAAACTTGTCTTTACCCCCCTTTTTATATTGAGATAATTATATGTACAAAAATAGTAGATAGGCTGGGCATGGTGGCGCATACCTACAAACAGCAGCCTAGGAAGCCACGGCCGGGGGCAGAGATCACAGCTCAAGTCCCTCCAGAGGCACATAGTGAGATCTAGTTCCAAAAAATATATAACTGGGTGTGGTGGTGCACACCTGTAATCCCACCTACCTGGGAAGCTGAGGCTGGGAATTGCTTGAGTCTGTGGTACCCTGAGCACCGTGAGCCTGTGGTTCCACAGGCAAAAATAGTGAGACCCAGTCTCAAAAAACAAAAAAATAGTACATAAATTTCCTGTATTCTCTTCACTCAGCTTTTTCTAAAGTTAACATTGAACCTCTGGCAAACATTTCAGGTTCATCTAGTTAAGAACTGGGGTGAGTTTGAAGCTTGCTACCTGCATTAAGTCTCCCCACTTGACTTAGGCTTTTTCCTTTCTGTATCAAACAGAAAGTCTGTCTCTTAGAACTCTACCTGCTATATTCTAATTTTAATTTTTTTGACATTTGATAGTGTGATGGAACTAGAGAGCTATGGGAAGGAGGTACTCTCTGATGTTCTTTTTAAGTCATTGCTTTAGGAAGGAACTGTGAGTCTCATATATGGGACAGTGATACACTCAAGTATTCATGACCTCTTAGGAGTAATGCTGGCCCTACATAGAATCCCTCCCCAGAGGCCTCAGTCTAGACATTTATTCAAATTTCCCTGTCTACTAAGACTTTTGTTTTTCTGAAGCGATATAGAAGATGAGTGGCAATGTTTCAGCAATGACTCTTGTTCCTTACCCTGCTGACTCTTGTTCCTTACCCTGCTGTAGTCAGTATTATAGGGTAAGTTAGACTTAGACTTCTCCCAGATTTTCCCTGAGAATACCTAATTGAGTCCTTGAAAGGCAGAATGAGGGGCACCCCATGATCCCAAACTTGCCAGCTTTAAATGGGTTCTCCCATCTGCTGCATCAAGAAAAATACTATTAGAGCTTAAGACTTTCAATAGAAAAGAACTTTAATGCATCTGGTATGCAATAGAGACAATTAGTGTGTAATAAAGAGAAGAGAAAAAATATAGTTTCCAAATCAAGCACCCACAATTGCCCTGTCCCTCATGGGCAAATGCCCAGTCAAACAGGGTTGGTCGAAAGTAGAGCATCTGAGGCCCAGAAGCTTGCCACAAGTCTATGACATCTTCTCCATAGGAAAGGAACAGAAGGGGCCACGCAAGGCTGGAAGGAAAAAAAAAAATCAAAATCAAGTAAAAGTATGCCTTTGTCAGCCTCCCACAGGTCTCACCCAGATCTGTTTCAAGTGTCTCCTTCCATGTCTTCCAAATTCCTGGCACAAGTCCAAAACCAAGATGCAAGTGCAGCTTCTTCACATGTCTTTCTGTTCCATGTGCCTCCTCCAGTCTTCTTTCTTCCTCTCCCTCTACTTCTGCTGCGCTCTCAGTCCATTTTTTCCAGTCCTTATTAGCTTCATCTCCCTGCCCAGCTCCCTCTTAAGATGGGCCAGGGAATGCACACTATTAATGATCACTAGCTTTCCCTTTTTTAGGGTAGTGCAGGAAATTTATACCATTACACTTAGAAGAAAATCGTACCACAGGGTGACCTTCCCCACCCAACAATTCATTTTTACACTAAATCTTCAACAATTCATTCCAATTATCTAGCTGTACATATTTGGGGTTTATAGGAATCTGACCACAGCTTTCTTTGTGAGCACTTGTCTCCAAATTTTAGGGTGGTTAGTTACCCTGCTGTCTCAGTTCTCTTGTGGATTCAAACACAACCATTAATTCCAGTTTATCACCTTTTCTCTTGTTCAGTTAGAAATGATAGTCTTTTCAGCATCCTATGTCTCAGTTGAAATTAGAAGTCTTTATCTACAAAAAGGGATTTGATTAAAAATATTCCTCAAAACAGTGAATAAATATAAAGGCCCTACAAATTTTAAAAATAAAAGCATAGTGTTTCTAGTTCCAGTCATTTAATTCATTAACCAGTAGTATGACATCAAAGAGACTCTTTGACTTATTAGAACTACTAAAAAGATTACATAATATAACTACTTAAAAGTGAAAAATGATAAGACTACATAAAAGTAAAAAGAGGCAGTGAATATAAAGCAGTATAATATTATATTTTATTTGCTAGTTCAATAAGACACAATCTGTACCCTTGGTATTTCTTTTAAGAGTTTCCTTTTTCTTTCTGTATTTTTAAATAGAATTAACACTGGATATGATTTAGAGATATATCATCATCGAATGTATGTTAACACACAACAATTATCACCAAAACACCCATAATCCTCCACCATAGTCAGTTGGGCCCTCTTCCTTCCTTAGTCCCCCACATCTTACCCTCCTCCTCTGGCAGCCTCCCTTCTGTGTTATATTTCTAGTGTCTATTTTGGTTTAGTTTTGCCTGTTATTTTGTTTTGTTTCCTGTATTCCATATGTCAATGAAATCATCCCATATTTGTCTTTCTCCTACAAGGAGTTTTTAGTCTAACAGGGAAGACAAATGTATGCTTTTTTTGATTTAGTCATTTAATTGTATGTATCTGAACTTAACCCATTATTTTTAAAAGGAATTCAAGTACACAATGCACAGACAAAAATAATTTTTTATGATTAAAGTGTTGTACCTTAGGACAATGTCTAAATTAGAAAATAATGACACTTGAGTTTCTCTCAATGTACTATTCTGATTAAAACTTCAGTACATTGGTAAAAGTTCTTACAACTAGTGAAAAATTTTATTCTTTAAACAATCAATTTGTATCTCAAATATTATAGTCACTAAAGAATTTAGTGTCTAGTTTAACTAAAGAGTTAAACCTTTCATCACCAGAAAGATTACACTAATAATACTTTATTTTAAATAAGAAATAACATTTTTATATATTACTTAGGTAGTTCCTTACATGATTTACTCTTTTTTCCCCAGTAGGTCATTTATAATTGGGGGTTCCTTAAAGTTGAGCAGTTATATGCAAAAACATGTGTTCAAAGTTGAGACAGAAATGGCAAATGGCCACATTCTTAAGATCATGTAATTGAGTGAAATGGGGAATTCAATACCTCAGCAGATGACAAGTTCAAGGATGACCCTGTTTTAGCAAAAGCTAAGTTGGAACACATGAAACCATCTGATTTTGAGTTTTCATGTGAATGATTTTGGAGCACTAGGATTAATGAATGTATGAGAATATGTCCTTGGATTAGAATGCATTCCTATAGAATGAGAATAAGAAATATGAGAAATATTAAAAAGAAAACAAATACAGCATTGTTAATTTCTTAATATGTGACTAAAGACTTGAAGCAAAGGACTTGTGTGACTTCAGTGGTGGGTTAATTTCCCACAATGCACCTGCATGCAAAAGACAACTGTAAACAGTATGTGATTCTGTTTGGAGTTAGACATATTCTACAAGCTATCATCTCAATTGGCTCAGTCTTCTTTGCACTCTACTAATTTTTCTTCTGTTACTGAAAATATTACAAACTCAAATTTGTTCATGCTTTGGGCTCAACAGTAGAATTACCTAGAAACAGATATTTATATAAGTATGGATATGTAATTATGAATTGCATGATGTGAGAACATACTGAATAATTTAAAAAATGTTTTAGATCAATCAATTATGTAACTTAAAACTTGATCTTCATTTCATATGAGTTATTTCACCAAACAACAGATGATGAGCTGTAGTTTACATAGTTAATATAAGTCAGAGCTGTTTATAACAATAGCAAGTCAATGATCTGTGAGCATTTCAAACTTTTGTATGGCTCAGGGTCAATATGAATAAGGGCAACAGCTGTTCTGTTAGATAATGTCTTGAATAAAGTCATTCTTGAATAAAAATTTTCACACTTTGTAATAATAATGCATCACCACTAAAATGAAAAAAAAAATGATGACAAATATCTGAGATAGTCCGGAAACAAACTGTTTTCCATGACTGAATTTATCTTCTAAGCCAAGAAAGAAATAATTAGCATTTTGCCAAATTACATGCTTTAGAAACAGTTTAGAAGTGAAAAATACAGTATGAGTAGTATCAGAACATGTATCAGAAAGCAAAAGCAGTATATCTGCTGTGATCTTCTCACTTTAAAGACCAATAAAAATAAATAGCTATATAGCTATCCAAAAAAATAGGATATTAAAAAAGTCATACAATGCACACATTTTATGAAAATGATTTCTTGTTCCTTCATCTAAAAGGAATTCTTATTAGTAAGTAATTAGAGGAAAGGAAGAATGCTCTTATCCATGATAGAAATAGTTGGGAAAGTTAATAAATGTATCTTACTCTTATTAGTGGTAATGAGATTTAAGGAATATATTTTATTTATGCAGCCAAACCATACCAGTTGAAATGGATTGCTATATAAATGAGAGTTTATGTTTAGATTTTCTTTTAATGTGGCAGAATTTCTTTTTAGATGACACAAAATCATGCAGTACTTCCCTAACTTCTCTTTTTCCAAGTCATGACTGCTGAAGATTGAGTAGCATGTTGAAGATTTGCTCATAGTAAATCATGTCCTTTATTCCAACTGTGGCTTTACAATGACTTGAATTATGTCAGGATTCTGTTCTAGACAATTTGAAATCAAACATGAGAATATTAATTTCTTGCAACCAAGACATCTCATACCACAATATGATACGCATGGCTGCTATAAAGTAATAGCTGAGCAACATTTTTTAAGCAGAGAGCAGTTAACGTTCTTTTTCAAGGCAGATGTTTTCCAGATTTGCTATTGTCACTCATTAAGAAAGCAAGAAGCTTATGAGTTATGATAATGTGAGGTATGATATTGTATATGCCATCTCATCCATAAAACACCACAGATTTTCTCAGCTAATTCTTTCTTCGGCTTGCTTTAATTGGTTCAGTATGGCTGTTTTTCTTTTACCATATAGATACTTATTTTGTCTGTGTGATAAAATGTACCTAAACATAGAAAATAGCAAGGCAGTGGGAATGTTGATAATGAGAGCAGGGGGATGTAATTTTAGTTAACTGAACTCATTAAAAACTCAAAACTTGTGTGGTTTGAAAGCAGTTATGAAGGGAGATTGTTTTATGCACTCTATGAGATTGTTTAGCACATATTCTTGAATTTGGGGGAGCAATGCATGTATTTTGGAGGAATTCAAAGGACTGTAATGAACATATCCATGTGAGAGCATAAAAGGGGATCTGACTATTTTCATAGTCCACTGGAGTAAACAGTATTCATATAGCTTGAGAACTATTGTGAAGCACCTAATGAGACAGAATAATGAATCAGAATAAAATCTGGAATTTTCCCCAAGCTAAAACTTTAACAACTTATTTATTAGAAAAATAATTTAGTGACACACACACCACAGAAAAAAAATTTAGTAGTTATTAATGGTTTTATTTTGAACTTAATATTGCCATCTTAAAGCTATAGCTTTACCTAAATTGATCTTAATTTAGAAATTATGCAGATGAACTATGTAAGACTACATTTACCAGTCCACTATTGACCTGATTGCTATTACCATTAGTACTTAAACTTATAACTGTTCATCTTTCAAATAAAATATCTTCATTAAATTTTTTTTAAAAAATCAATAGTTGCCTTTAAAATACAGATTTCTCCTTTGAACTTATTGATTCCATAGGGTCATCTATGGTGAGAGTGGTTTATATTTTCCTACAGTATATCTGTGCAGTGTCCCAGCTGCTCAGATCAGAATCTGCAGACTCACATTCCAGATTGCCTTAATACTACAATATGAGGTGGCTTAGAGGTAAAAGCACACACATCTTAATTGATGGAATTAAAATAATCTATTCTACAATTTTTAAGTGAGAAGTCTTTTTTAAAAACACTGAAATAATATTGGAAAATGAAGTGACACTCAAGACATCTCAGCAATCTTTTGCAAAATGTTAAACAAGATACTAAGCTTTATACAATGAAAACTCATAATTCACTAACAACATCCCTGCATATAACTTCAGCCATAGTAATGAGAAATTTATAGTCAAATGCAAACCTACATAGCTATGCGTGAGTATAGAAATAAGGACTCCCAGAGTCTAGTGATTCCAAGTATAAATATGTATGTCAATTTTATTTTTGTCATACTGGATAACCAGCATGTACAGTCAATTATTATGATTATAATAAATAGATGTGTGGGAAGGAATATACTTTACAAGTATCAAACAATCTCTTTATACTGATCTCAGTACTAAGGGAATGTGAGGTTGACAGAGACACCAGCTGTCATCAATGAGATTTCTACATAGACGAATTGTTGAACACTGAATGGATTCTCTACCATACTTTAATGACAATCTGTCACTGACTGTACTCAGCATTGTGTTGAGGCTAGTTTCTGATAAGGACAGTGTGAGTTGAGAAGAAAAAAAAAAACCCTAGCTGAAAAAGAATATCAATTCTACAGAAAGATCTAAATTGCCTTTTTAAAAATTTTTTTCATTGATTGCATATATTATTTTCACTGTGTATACCCTGAAGTTCTCCCATCACCATGTCACTCATGAGCCATCATCCTGATCTCTTTCATTAAGTTGATTAGCTTTTGATGGTGTTGATCCTCTGCAAAAATGAATGATTCTGACCACATAGAAAATGAATATTATTTGTAACAACCTGCAATAATATTAGTTCTAGAACCAAGAAGAAGCAGCTAGTGCTTATGAGTTAATCACTTTAATACCCAAAATGCCTGCACATCATGAACACTAACAGATGGAGAAATAATCTCAACAGACTTGATAATCTATTACAATCAAGAGATTGTACATCATATTGTAGAAAAAAATGATTATCTCGATATTTGAGAAATAGAATATGATTCTTTTATACAATTTAGGTTGGAATATACTTGAATGACTAAAGAGGAGGAACGAGGAAAGTGAAAGAAAAAAGGTTTTACCAGTATCGTGTTTGATAGGTATCAAAAAAAGAAAGTATATAAGTTAGGGTTTTTCTGACTTGAAGTTATGAAAACCTTATATTATATTAACTACATTAAACAAGATCAAAGTTTGGAATGTATTGGTCCATGTAACTGAAAACCATAGTGGGGAACTAATCTGGACATGTTTAGTTAAGATGTCCAAAATATTATTTCAAAAGTTTCTTTCCATCTTTTAACTTCATTTCCTTTTGACTTGAATTTATTTCAAAGAAACTCCCTTCTTTTGGTGACAAGATGGCTGACAGCAGCTTCATTTCTATGTCATACCATCTCAGCTGCAAACTCTCCAGCAAAAAGTACTTTCATTTCCAGCTGTCACTGGGAAGGTTGTCATTGTATGACAGGTCCTGCCCCAAACCAGTTTCTATGGTGAAAGAAATGAAATGTTCTGACTGGTCAGGTCTGAATTAACAGATTGCCCTTTAGTTTGGAAAAAATGGGTCAACCCCATCTTTACCATATGGACTGAGAATATTGATCCCCAAATACAACCATGAACATTTTTTTCCATTACAAGGACCAGAGGGTAAGTAGTATAGAAAATAAGCTCTCAAAGGGCTGTGAAAGGAAATAGTTATTCCTTTTGTACACATTTAGAGCTAGTTACTTGATTTAATCCTGCTTATCTAAAACCTAGATACAATTTTCATAGATATTGACTTAAAAAAATTATAACGTTCATTCTTCTACATCCAATATGTTGTTCCTCCTTCTGTCTGAGAGCATACCCCCCTGCTTTCCAGTATCCTCACTAGTTTTATGCTATTCTCTTGCAGCACAAGGCCCCCCCAGTAAAGTCTTACCCTCCTTGGTGTGGATCCTATTTTCTGGATCTAATTTTTATGAGAGCTAGACAACTGACATCAACTAACTAATCCAGTTATCAGTCTGCCCTTCGTGCCATCTTGCAAAATGAGAAGTTGGTTTAAGTAACGTCAAACGTACCTTATATAACTAATATCATCAAACTTTTCACAGAGGCAAATCCAACAAAGGTAAATTCTAATTCATTTATATTCCTCATTGCCATGATTGGGTAAGAAGAGGAAACTCTTGTTTCCTTCATAAATTCATAGAGGTAGGAACCTCCCAATCTCTTTCTTACTCTGGAAAGAGATGACTCAATACCACCAATCTCAAAACCACCAATCTCTATCTTCCCTTATATATCATGCAAATTAGGAAGGAAACGTGTGTTTTATGAAACTCTGACTTCTACTAGAACTGTCTCCATACTGGATGAGATGGCAGGTCACTGCTCAAGTATGGCATACTGTCTAGTTCTAACACCCCTCTCCTGCTCCATGCAAGTCATGGTTCCAGCTCTGGTTCTGTCTCATGGTTTTATCTGTGAGTTCTAACACATATTGCTCCACTCACTGGAGAGACTTGTCATTCCCTCTGTGTTCCAGTTAGTTCCTCCTGCCCCAGAAGCACTCCTTGAACTTGTAGTATGAAGACTAAAGTTTGTATAGTAGACTCATCTCTCATTGTAAATACAGAGGTTTACTTTGGACTAGGATCTGATCCAATTTGGACCTACGCCACATTCTCTAATCTAGGCTTTCCAGAGCCTTGAACTTTATTTGACTATTTCTCTGCTTGAAAAGATGATATTCTGAACTTCCATTTTGCTAGTGATTTACTGTCTATAAAGGTGAGCCTGGCAGAAAGGAGAGGTAAGTTTTAGTTCTTAGCTGCTTCTAACAGGTCACTTCCATACTACACTCACACACATTCCAAGCATTTCATTCCAAAACCACTTTACGATCCTGCCAAGTGGGGATTACTAATTTCAAGTTACAGTCAAGAAAATGGAGATTTAAAAAGTTGAGTGATTCATCCATAGTCTAGTCAATTGGTGGCAGAGGAGGACTGAGTCTAGGTCATCTGGCACTGAAGCTGGTATCTCAAAATTAGAGGCACACTAATTTTCTACAGTTTCAAAATTCCACACTAATATTTGACCAGAATACATCCAATGCTGACTATAATCCCTCATACTTCTCCGGCAACAAGGTACATAAATTTAAGAGTTCCCACTTTTATGTGCTATGCAAAATCTGAGCAAAAAGAAATCATGCAAATAACAAAGTATCAATGTCAGGTGAATAATTTCTAAGCTGCTCTATGCTGTGACCAGGCAGATCACTAAAATAATACATTGCAGATGTTTTATCCATATGGATCTGAGTGAACATTATGGAGCTATGTGTGCTGGTAAATAGGTGTAACTGTGTTGCTTCTGTTGTTTTTAAGGGCCTTATTGTGTAGGTTATTGGATATCACTAGAGATAATGCGAGTCTTAAAGCCTGTCAAATTGAGGCACTCTGTGCACCTGCATCCAGCCGTCCACCATTGGCAACCCTGGCAGCTGTCAGTGTTCCCACCCTCCCCAGCAGACTGGGGATCAAACTACAAGTAGACTATGTCTGCTTATGAACAAAGAGGAAATAAGGTGACAAAAAAATAGAAAAACTTTGACTTTCTCTCCCACCAGGAAATTCTGAATGCTGAAAAATAAATTGAAAAAATACTTTTGAAAATTATACCATACATATATTTGGCATAAATGTGGAGTCTTTTCAGAGGATAACTTCTCCACAATCTCAAAATTGAAAATCTGAATCTAACATATCTCTGAACCTTGAGTAAGGCCAGTGGAGAAACTACAAACTGATGACCATTATCTATTATGCCTTGACTCACACTAGTAAGTGGCACAAGTTTAAGATAAATATTTTCACTTAACTTAGTTTTTTTTTTTTTTTTTTTACTTTTCTTAAACATCTGTTTATGTGAGAAAGAGATGGGGGAGAGAGTAAAGGAGAGAGAAAAAGATGGGGGAGAAAGAAAAGGGAGAGTAAAAGATAGGGGGAAGAGAAAGGATATTGAATATTTTGGGTGACATCTGCATCACTTCATTCTGTGTTTACAGATGAAGCAAGAAACAGTAAAAATTAGGTCAAATCCCACAGTTTATGTTTCATAACCAGGATATGGAATATATATGGGAACACTGGAACTTTTGGAAAATAAAGGTAAAACATTTAATCACATGCCTAGTCCGCAGTAGGTTATTTCCATGTCCATGTGGAACTTAAATTAACTAAGTTCATCACAGAGATGATTGAGCAAATATTTGCTAAAACTACTATTGCTCCCTGGTAGTAACGGAAAACTTGTGCTTTTATAAAAGTGAAATTATTAGGGAAATTAACTAAAACAAACTAAATATGTTGTTTATTTTTATTCACCTAGAAACTGTTTTAACAAAAGCTTTAGATAATATCAACTTATCATCATGAATGCAACCCCACCATGTGAAACCCAACACTTTCTCTTAGTCACTTTCTGTCTTGGAAGGTTTAAGACACAGATATTTCTAGGCTGGACTCTCAGAATAATGATGCAGCTTCTGAAGAGTCTAGATAAAGAGATGTTACTGAAGATGATGGAATGACAAGAATATAAATGCTCAGGAGTGTTGTTCACATAGAAGAATGTGGATACAAACAATGTGACAATAATATAGTTGAAACTCAGTAGCTAGATGTTCATTGGTTCCCTTGCACAAATGAAAAACTTGAGAAAAGATTGGATACACCATTCCTCAACATAAGTGGAACCTCTTATTCTCCTTCCAATATACAAACAAGGGAAATGGCACTTATTGTCCTTCTAATTGAATCTTATAATATGTATTATATATCAAGATTCAGCGGGGAAGGGAATGATGTCAGTAAAAATAGCAGAATAAGGTATCCAAAATTTCTCTCCACCATTAATGAAATAAATCATCAGACCAATATTTACACAACTTTAGGAATTAGCCAAACGCACCTATAAATCTGCTAGTGGTATTTCTAGAAAAATAGTTGAATCCTAGTTAAGGAACAAAACAAAACAATGAGCTTCATAAGATTTTAATTTGCACTATTCCCGTTATTTCTCTCCAACTCTTCAGTAACCTGATAACAAAAACCAGAAATTAAAGACATTACTACTCACCTTTAAAAAAGAAAAAGTCATGTTTCTAAGTTTGTTTATAAATTATAAGCAATTATGCTATGAATACTTGTATGCCATCAAATTAGATAGTCAAAATTGAAAAATTCAGATAGAAAAAATATAAAAACTGACTCTAGAAGAACTGCAATTTTGAGTGGACCTGTACCAGGTGAATTTGATGTCAATAAATTTCCTGTAATGTCCATTACAAACACCCTTATATTATAGTCAGTTCATTTCTGATAATGATAATAAGACAATTAAGGAAGGAAGAGAACAATCCTTTCACCTAACAGCATTGGGACAAATAGATTAGTCACATGCAAAAGAATAAAATTAGATTTTCACTTCATGCCATAATACAAAAATTAGTGAAAAATCAACTACAGACACCCATAAAAGCTAAACTATAAAATTCATAGATGCAAGTATAGAGGTAAATCTTTGCCCATGGAGTGGACAATGCTTTCTTAGACAATGTATCCCACACATAAGCAACCAAAGGAAGGATATATATAAAAAATCAGATTTTGTCAAAATTTAAAACTTTTGGGAAACTGTGGTACAAATTGGGATGCAACCTGTGAAACATCCTGTAGTGAGCAGAATCTGGGGTATATAAAACAAACTTATGTAGTCAGACTCCAGACTTTTAATTTCTCTCGAAAATTTAAATTTTATTCTTGCTTTCTTTAACACTGTAATTAAGTATAGTTTTCCATTAACTATTGTCTATTGTGTTTCTTCTTTTGTTTCTTGGATTTTAGTTTCACTTTTGATAAGATGCATTCTGGCCAAGAAAAACAAATATATATATATATAATATATATAAATATATATATATATTTCAAGAGAAAAATTTAAAATTTTTGGCTGTAAAAGACAATATCAAGTGAAAAGGTAAGCCATGGCAGAAAGAAAGTATTTTCAAGTCATATAGGTGACCAGGATCTAAAATGCAAAACAAAGAAGTTACAAATAAAAATTTTTTTAAAGGAAATAGACATTTCTTAAAAGAAGATATAAAAGGGACCATATAGGACATTAAAAGATGCCACACATCGCTAGTCATAGAAAAATGCAAATCAAAAACACAATGGAACATCACAGCCTCTAGGATGATTCTAATCAAAACATAGGACAATATAAGGTGTTGGTGAGGAAGTGAAGAAATGGAACCTTCCTATGTTGCTTCTGGAACATAAAATGGCACCCATTCAGGTATAAGAGCTCTGGAAAACAATATTATAGAGTCTGGAAAAGTTAATAATGGAGATATCTTTGACCCAGAATCTCTATATACAATATACAAGAGACTTTAAAACACATGTTCACACAAAATCTTCTACTTGAATATTCATAGCATAATTATTTGTAATAATTGCCTGAATTTAATCTTGAACAAATTGATTAAAGGTGAAAACACAAATGTACATGAACTGATGAGTGAGTAAACAAAATTTGATGTAACATAATATTATTAAGCTTTATGAAAAGGTAGAAGCAATATATGCTAAAACATGAATGAACCTTGAAGATCTTTAGTGAAATTCACTGGGCACAGAATATCTATGGCTTCTTGTGTGACTGACTTATAAATGGAATTAGGTGACTGCACTTATGTAATAGCATCCATATTACATATCTATAGATATAGAGAAAAAATTAGTGATTTCCAAGAGCTGGAGAGGAACTACAAAATGGTATGAGGTCTCATTTTGGGATGCTAAAAGTTTTGGGGAAATGTAATGGTTATATAACTTTGTTAATGTACTAGAATTCACTAAATTGCACACTTTTAAGTGATGAATTTCACACTACAGGAGCAGGAGCTACACTACAACTCAACGAAAAATTCAGTGGCTAGATACAGTCAAACAAAGTGAAGAAAAATTAGTAATTAAAATTATTTTTCAAATAAGCAGCACAATAATAGAAGGAAAAATGAAAAGTCATTGTGCTGGCCTTTTACAGTTAGGATATTTTCCTCTTTGGGTAGGTCAATTTAAAAGGAGGACTGAATTTCAAGATATTCACTATTCCTTTAAATATTCCTAACTTGAGTACACTATGTCTAATGTAACATATTGTTCTATTCACTAAATTCTCCAGGATTTAACATTCTGAATCCAAGAGCATTATCTACAGGGTGTGCCAACAGACTGGATAGGGAGGCAAGAGTTGGAGTTCAAGTCTGAACTCAGTCTCCTGGCAGAATTTCTTCTTCTTCCTGGGAGGTCAGTCTTTTTCCATTTAGGAACATCAGCTGATTGAACGCTGGCCCACTGGCATTATGGAAGGTGGTCTGTTTATGCAACATCTAATGATTTAATTATTAACTTCATCTAAAAAAGAATATCTTCATAAAAATCATTTAGCCAACTATCTGAATACAATGGCCTAACCAAGCTAACACAGAAAATTTACCATCATGTGTATGATAACTCTACAAGAGTACTAAATTCTTGAGTTTCCCTTCACTATCTCTTCCACTCTCAAAAAGGACTTGACCTCTCTTAACTTTGATAACTTTACCTAAAAAATATGGGTTAAAAAGGTATTGAAATTCAGTGTGCAGAATGAGAAAATAAACACAGCAGAGGACTAATCAGTCTGCCTTTCCCTCCAATAAACATATCACATGCCAGTCAGTGCCCTATGTAAAGTCAGAGGCCAATCATTCTCTAAAATACCCCAACTGTCCTGTGTTTCAATGGCTGTGAGATTTGTTGAGGAAAATATGCCAATAACATCTCCGGATAGCCTAAATATTGAATAATAGTTTGTGTTTTTGTATGTATCTATGCAGGCATTTATGTATTTTGGTCTTAAGGCCATTAGACATACTGTAATTAGAAAGTATAATGAAATTATATTTTTCAATAAATATATAATTTATAAATATAATTTCATTATACTTTCTTAGGTTCATCCACAATTTATTCTGTGTGAATGACTCCCTCCACAGATTTGTACAGTAGAAAGTTACTGCATCTTCACAATTCTTTCCCTATACTACAAAAATGAATAAAGAAAAAGGGAAAAAGATTTCTTGATTTTGTTTCCTTCCTAGAAACCGTGATTCCCTAAATGAGATGTTTCATGTGAATTTCTAATTCTGTATCCCCTAAACTCCATGATCTTAAATTGCCTCTCTGCTTCGCCAGTGACTGAACCCATTGATGGCTTATACCCTCATGTTCTTGTTGCCAGAGATGTAAACAGGTAAGTTTAGTAACAAGAATCAACCACTTTTCTAACAGAAAACAAGAATACCAGTCACTGTGCTGCTGACTTCATGTGAGTTTACTGGATCTAAGTGCTAATTAGTGCCCAGTGATTATGAGTGCTCACTGGGATTCTCAATGCTGCTTTGAAATCCTATCCTTTACACTCAGACTTCTATTCTCCAAAATGCTTTCTTCCCACATTTCCTACTTCTTTGAATCCTCACCTATTCTATATTGAAAATGTTTATTTATATCCCACTGAAAGTACACCATCAGAAGCTAATCTCTTTAATTTCACATTACCAACTTCTGCTGATCTACAGTGGCATCCAACATTATTTCTTTTAATCTCATTTCAGCAGAGATGTATTTCCATGTCTTCAAAATAAACCCCTGTTTCTTTACACCTCCTCTGGCATCTTGGCCCATCTCTAGTCCCTTCTCTTTCTTATATTGTTATTATCTTTAAACTCTTCCTCAAAATCCATGTGTGCTTAAGCGACATCTACCCTTAAAAAAGAAAACAAAACTGAGGTACAGTTTCCTATTAAGGCACTGTTTCAAAGATTTTTCACTTACAGCCAAGGCAGAGTAACAAAGATGAGATTTCCCCTTTCCATCAGAAATAAGCACAAAACAGACAAAATATATGAAAAAGTGGTTCCTAAAACAATGGGCAAGAGACAATGAATGCCAATGGACCCTGCTAGGTGAGAAACAAACAACATAAGCCCTATATTTGCCACAACCGTCCCAGCAGTTGACAAATAGAGGCTCCTACACTGTGGAGAGCACAGAGAATTTAGATAAACTTGATACGCTGAGAAGATTCTAAGAGAGAACAAGGCAGATAAACCCTGCAGAACAGAATACAAGAGAGAAGATTTCTGCATATAGGTCTGGAGAGCTAGAGATTCCCTCTAGGGGATTCAGCTCATCAGTACCAACATATAAGAAAACTACCAGAGACTGAAGAAAACCCCAAAAAGAATTAAAGGGAACATGCCAAGTACTCACAAAGTCAGTAATAATACCTGCTCTGGCCAGACAGGAAAAGTTTATTTTCAAAAGAAGAATCTTAAATATTAAGAAGAATCTTGCCTCAGAGAGGGAATAATGAGCCCTCCAAAGAAGATTACTCTGATTACTACTGTAATCTTAACGAATACCCAAAATGAATCACACTATTTCCAAGTAACTTACCTACATCCCAGAACAAAGATCAATATTTACAGAAATAGGACAGATATCTAGCACCCAACAAGCCAAATTGACAATGTGTGGCATTTAAAAACAAAAGTCATCCAGGCTTACAGAAAGCAGAACAATGTGGTCCATAATTAAAAGAAAAACCAATTGAAACTGACCCAACCACAGAGACAATATGCTGGCTTCCTTTGCTTGTTCAGTTATTGAAGTCACGAAAGAAGAGCCCTGGTCCAGCATCCTAATTTAAAGAGTGATTCAGGTCAGGCTCCCTACTAACATACATGGTTATGTTGCTATCTGCAAAGGAACCTTACTTCTGGAAGCTCTTGCCTGGCGCAAACTCAGAGAATCTGGTGGGAGCTTCCACCCACTCAACACTCAGTTTCTCTTTCACTCCTAGTTCCACAGAGGTATTTTCTTGCTTTTCACTTTTGCATGTTAGTTCTAACTACTGTGTTTGTAGTCCAGCAGAATGTTCGAAATGTGACCTCAACTGAAAGTCCCTTCATTATTTCTTGCAACTCCTCACTTGCTTTCAACAACACTACTCTCTGTGTTTTCCTCTCACCTCTCTGATGACTAACTTTCTTTCTGGATTCCCTTTCCATGATCAACTATTAAATGTGTGGACTTTAAAATATCCATTCCCTCTTACTCTAAGCTAACAGCTTAATGTGAGGCTTTTTAGGTCCCTGATAATCTAAAATTTTGTGAAAATTTGTAATATTATTTAATCTGAAAAAAAATGGTAAATGTACTTTAAGTTTTCTTTCATTATTATAAAGAGAAATATAGCCAGAATGTTTGTAATACATCCAATTCTTTGTTATTTAGAGGAAACTGTGGTGAATGGCCAGCAGAGCTATATGCTAAGTAGATATATGCCAAATATGAGAAATACATAGAAGTGCACTTGCAGAATGGGAAATGAACTTGAATCTTGTAAGAGTTGAGAGCAGAATAGATCACATGGAAATAAATTGCATTTGTTAAATAAGGGACAAATAATGGACTGTGTGTGGATCTTCCATTAATATTGGCACAGACTGTGTTGTCTTTTTGCATTTTCAATAATCAAGTATTAGGTGTTACCTTTCAAAACTGCTAGACATTGGTGTTATCCAGAGGAATAAGACATAGTCTCTGCCTTCACTACAGAGAAAAATGCCTTCTTTGGTATTAAAGTTTAACCCTTTTCATTTTCTATTTATTTATTTGAATTCTATTCCTTTCTTCCCTCAAGGAAGTTATCTGAATGTAACAATCTAAGGAGTAGGAGCAGGGTGCTTAAATGAGGCATGAGGATACCTAATCTAGTTCTCTTTCCAACATGCTCAAGTTCTCCTTTGAGACTGAAACCTAAAGAGGAATCTAGCAGGGTGTTTTTCTTTCCCCTGCAAGCTCACTGGCTCATTATCCCTGTTAATTGGGCAGAGTAGCATAAATAATCCAAAAGGAAAAAAAAAATCATGAAAAAGTGGGCCTATTTTCCAAAACACCTCCCTGATCTCTGTTCATCTATGAGAGCTCATTTTAGAACTGGGGGTCAGAGAGGCTTGGAACTAGAGAAACAAAATATGTATGTAAATAAGATAGGCCTTTTTCACAGAAGAGCTGGTTAAGGGACTGGTTATCACAGTGGACAGAATCCCTGCTGTCTGACACCACAAAGTATCTATTACATGAGAACTTCCTTCTGGCGCCAGGAAGCATTAGTCTTTACTTGGTGTTCTTTGGGGGAGGAGACAGTGAATGTGTGATGGTGGGGTGGCGGGTATCAGAGGGCTACTAAAATGAAGGTGATTCAGCAGGCTCCAATCTTGGAAGAGGTGTTGAAGAACAGTGAGTCCCTATGAAGGAGAATGGAGATGAAAATGGAATAATGTGTGGTGCTCTACAGTTTTCATAGAAGTCTATAAAAATTGTCTCCTTGGCTCTCACCACCTCTAGGAAGGTAGATTATACACTGAGAAACAGCTTTTCAGTACATGCCACTTGTCAGGATGTCATTATCCTACCAGGTCAATTATCTTAGGCCAATTTCACAAATTATTTTTTTGTATTTATTTATTTTACTTATATTTGCTGTTTACATATTTTGTTAAGTAGATAGATAATAGACAGATAGATAGATAGATAGATAGATAGATAGATAGATAGATAGACAGATAGATAGTAGATAGATAGACAGATAGATAGATAATTTTACACCATTGTATTCCCCAGGTTCTCCCACCACCATACCACCCATGAACTGTCTTCTTATCATGCTCATCTATCCTCCACTTTCACTCTCGCTCTCCCTCCCTTGCTTTATGCTGTTTTGGTTATGCTGTTAGTTTGTTAAGTTTAACTTTTCCTTGACATTTTGTTTGTTTGCCTTATCTGCTACATAAAAGTAAGACCATCCAGTATTTTCCTTTTTCTTTCTGGCTTATTTCTGCTAGCATGTTTCCTTCTAACTCCATCCATGTTGCCACAAATGCATTAAGTTTGTCTTTTTTGATTGTTGAATAATATTCCATTGTGTAAATATACCACAACTTTCTAAACTAGTCATCTGTTTGGGGGCATTTGCGTTGCTTCCATATCCTGGCTATTGTAAATAGTGATGCAATAAACATAGGAGTACAGGTGTCCTTTTCAATTAGTGTTTTGGTGTCCTTGGGGGTAGATCCCAGAAGTAGCATTGCTGGATCAAGTGGTAGCTCCACTTTCTAAAAACAAGAGCCTAGGACCAGACAGTTTTACAAACAAGTTCAACCAAACATTCAAAGATGGAATAACACCTGTATTACTAAGACTCTTCCAAGAAATTGAGAAGGAAAGCAGCTGAATGCATTTTATGAAGCAAACATAACACTAATACCAAAACCAAACAAAGACAACATAACAAAAACTACAGACCATCTAATGAACACAGATGCAAAAATTTGAAATAAAATCTTGGCAAATCAAATTCAACAATGCATAAAAGGGGTTATACACCATGACCAAGTGGGATTTATTCCAGGGAGAGGAGCTTGGTTCAACATCTGAAAATCAATCAACATAATTCATCACATTCATAAGAAGAAAACCATATGATCATATCAATAGATGCAGAGAAAGCATTTGATAAAGTTCATCATCCATTCATGATGAAGTCCCTTGTAAAATTCAGTATAAAAATGAACATATCTCAAAATAATAAAAATCACGTACAACAAACCCACAGCAAACATCATCCTTAATATGGAAAAATTGAAACCATTTCCATTAAGAGCCAGAACCAGGTAAGGATGCCCACTCTCACCACTACTTTTTAACATAGTACTAGAAGTTCTAGCTTGGGTAATAAAGCAAGAGAAAGACATAAAAGTAATATAAATAGGGAAAGAAGAAATGAAACTATCATTATATGCAGATGACGTAATACTTTATGTAGAGAACCCAAAAAATCCACAGAAAAACTAATGAAACACTAAAAACACTAAACCAATTCAGTAAGATACAAAATCAACACAGAGAAATCAGTTGCCAACTTATATGCAAAAAAATCAGAAGAATTAAAACAAAATATTATTTGCAATTGCAACAATGAAAATTAAATACCTGGAATAAGACTAACAATTTCACAATAAAACAAGGCTGGGGATCACATCCTGCAGACCTGAGCTGAGTGCAACATTTCAAGATGTGTTTAGTAGTAGAATATTTTCAAGCTTATAAACGAGTCTTACTGATAAAAATCAATAGTAAAAAACCTCCTGAGACAGACTTTTCTTAGCTTCTGCCTATGAGTCAAAGTTTGCCTCAAAGTACTTTTAGAAATAAGATTGTTTTCAGACCCAGGAACCGAGACTTGGATAGCTTTTAGGATTCTCCAAATTATTAAGAGCCACAGATTCTGCAGACATGCTTCCTGTGACCTTCACTGCAGGGTTTTTTTTCTTCTGGAGAGCTGCACTATTTTACCCTGCAAATCAAATAATCAAAGTGCAAGAGACACAACTTTCCAGTTGGAATGTGGGGTTTGCAGAACAGAATTGGCGTCTAGAATTGATAGATACTGCTTTGCATTTTTCTCTCCATAGTCTCTTGCATTTTCTAGCTATCAAGGCAGGCATTTTCCTGAATAATGGAGAAAATGGGATCTCTGAGTTTTATCACTTTCCATCACCCCCTTTTCATCGTCAACTCCTGCTTTTGCCTTAGTCTCCAAAAGCCTGATATGTTCAGGCCCTGGTTTCCCTTACACCCTAAGGCCTAATGGGGAATAAGGAAGCAATAACTCATCATACTTTTCAGATAAACTAAGATTTCTCCCCAGTCCTAGTCTCTTCAATTCAGACTGCTCAGAATTGTTTTTCAATTCAAACCACCCAACCCTGTGGTTTGCAGAATCTGTGTGCCAGGAGTTTATTTCCCTCCAGGCAGGGTACATGGAGGTATCCTGCAAAAATCCAGGACAGAGGCTTCCCTGAACTTGGAGCAGGTCCTGGGGCTTCAAGTAGTCAAGGGGAGAAACTGATGTGACTCTAAACTCCTCCCTCTCCCTCAAGTAACTTGCTTCAGCATGTGTGTGACCTGAACACTAACTTCCACACCACATAAGCCAGAGAACTTGTGTATCCTTAGCCTGGGTATAGTACAGTAGGCCCAAGATGCCTTACAAAGGCCCTGGAACTGGGCACCAAAGCACTAGCTGATGTCCCTAAGGTGACCTGTCCTCCCTGGGGAACCAAGGCCAACTGCTTTTGAGGGTGTGTCCCTGGCAGAGAGCTAAAGCTACCCATGCATTCTTATGTTCACTGCAACTCTGTTACTATAGCTTACTAATAGGAACAATCTAAATTCCCATTGACAGAGCAGTGGGTTAAGAAGATGTGATATATATATATATATACAATGGAATGCAACTCAGCTATTAATAAAAAAGATGACATTTTGCCATCTGGAACTGGAAGGGAATATGCTAAATGAAAGATGTCAAAATATCAAAGACAATTACTGGATGATTTCACTCGTGTGGACTACAGAGAAACAAAACAAGGGAACTGAAAAATATAGATCAAAGCCAGTTCTAGAAATATGACTTAAGAATTGCAGTTACTAGGTGGTGACTAGGGAGGAGAGGTGAGAACCAAAGCGAGGTATCTAATGGTCTGTGTATGTAATGGACTGTGGATGTTTGATGGCCTCCAAAAAGTGAAAAAGCTACAGAAATCTAAACAAGGATTTTCAGTATGATGAGGTTAGTGGGGGTTGAAGAGGTTGGGTAGTATGGTGGTATGTTGGCCAGATGGCAGCAAGACCTGAGAGGAGACAAGATGTGATATGTACTCCACATAGCATGGTGCTTTAGCCCATGAGAACTTGCCTTCCCAGTGAGTTCCCAGTCTCACGCATACCTGTCACAGCAAATAGCTAATGCTCAATGCAAAGTCATAGATTTAATTTGTATAATTAATTCTTGAATTGTCCAGTAAAAATATATCAATCACATAACTCATTCTAAATTTTTATTACCATGCTATAAAAAGGTGAAATTAATAATATATTTTCTATAGTTAGGTAAGTCCAAAATACTATCACTGTTTGACAAAACATTTTAAAATATCAATAAGACATTCTACGTTATTTACATATTCTTGTGTATATTTGATCACACTATGTCTAAGACTTGCCACATTATGAGTGCTCAACATTTTCATGGAAGTCAGTGGTTTCCACCAGTGGCCAGAGCTAATACAGACTCTGATTTTCTAGATCAAAGGTATGGAAAAATCCTGCAGCCAGCAGGACAGAGCAAAGAGATTTGGGGAGACACTTCCAGAAAAATGGGTTCAACCCATGTTCCCCTACAACCATTTCTTAAGCACCTACTTATTATCCACAGTGGATAGATGTGACCTCTGCTCTCCCAGAGCCCTAAGCCCATCTGGCTGAATATCTTCAAACTTCTTCATTCCCGTACTTTCTACAAAATTACAAGGGCCAATTGCAATAAAGGGCCTTCTTGTCCATGGGCTGTGATTACCTTCCACCTCATTTTTCCTTTAAAACAAAAGTAAAGCCTGGATTTTGTTCCTAGTGTAATGTAGAATTACCTTTTCTGTATTATATCTGCACATGATGCTTTTACATGCACACTACTATCTGTTTAATACCTTCAGTAACTGTGATTAATGAGTTTCATTCCAGTTTCAAATGGAAAAAGTGAGGTTTGAAAAGGGCATCTAGGTAAGAGAATTCAGAGAAAGAAAATAATTTCTAACACTGTCCCATTCATTTTCCTTCAGTGAGGTCCCTTCTGAGAGCCATGGAAAATGTCAGGTGGTGGGACTGTGTTCTTCAGACCCTGGACTCATGCAGTTAGGGCAAACAATACACTGTGGTGCCATTTGGAATCCAGGGCAAGACCAGGGTTTCAGTACAAAACCTGGGTCAACTCTGGTCTCTGATACTCACTGTGAGAAGTTGGAAAAAGCCATTCATAGTAATGAAAGTAACTTCTGCTATGTAGCAGGCTCTGACACAGGCAATTGCCCACATACTTCTCTCTCCCTAAGTGATAGATAATTCATTTTGTAATTTAGTGATATGGGTCTCAAAACAGAAAACTGCCAAAGGTCATACAGCCAATAAGAGGGTGAGCCAGAACTAGGAAACATGATTAAATGTATTTTTTGTTTTATATTGTAACTTTAATACCACCCTCCTTCAAGTACATACTTAAAAAGAACATCTTAAGGAATTTCAGGGCCATCAAATATACCATAGTAACAGTATGTTACCCTACATAGGAATTGTGTATATATGCATTATATGTATGCACAGATATATCACATGCAGGCAGTGTGTGTATATCTCGTATAAGAATTGTGCATATATGTGTGACAAACACAGTGTGCATATATACAGATATAGCTCACACAGGAATTGTTTTCAAAGTGCTTTTCAATTTTTTTTACTAAAAATACACTGAAGTGTCATTGATTTGTAACATTATATAACTTTCAGGTGTATAGCACTATACTTCAACTTCTGTATATACTACATTATGTTCCTACTAAGAGTTTAGTTTCCTTTGACCGTCATACAATTTAAATCCTTCAACATACTTCTTTTATGCACAAATCTAAAGCTCTGTCATTTAAAAGAAAATGTACCAAAAATAATTAAAACAACTAGGCTTTCAGGAGATTATACTTTCACTGTTCAGCTTATAGGGTCGGTCGTAATCACCAAGACAGAAGGAAAAGTAAAAGCATTTTGAAAAGTATGAAGATGTACATATGTAAGATACCATTATAAATGTGTTAAAGCAAATTGTAGTTATATGCTAATATGAAATGCTTATGAGATACATTTCCTAATATTCATTAGGAAACCAACTTGAAACAAAGAGTAAAAGAGTGGAAAATGTAACTTGAAAGAAATGGAAGGAGGAGAATAAAGAAGATAGAAAAAAAAAAAGCTGTTTTCTTCAGAGAACAGGAGATTGGAAAGGAAGGAAAGGGTGAGTAGAGAGGGAGGGAGAGAGGGCGAAGGTTGAGACAAGAAAGCCAGGGGGAAGATAAAAGAAAGGAAAGTGCTGGAAAGTGCTATGGAAAAATTAAATGCTGGGGTCAGGGAGGTTTTTTTTTTTTTTTAAGGATAAAAAAAAACACAAAAAAAACCTGGCCATGACCCACTTAGAGTTGAGGCTGGGTACAGTTTTTGCGACTGTTTAGAGAAAATCTAGCACACTCCCCGCCATTAATCTTTCCTAAAGAAAGACTTTGTTCTGCACCTGTATAAACAATTCAGATTTTTTAAACCTATATGCCTGCCCTTAATGTGTAAGACTCTGTATTTACACTAAGAGCTTCAAGTTATCAATAGGTGATGCGCAAAGCTCGTCTGGTATCACCTCTTTGCATCTCTTTGCTCCCACTTCTCTACTTTTGCTTCCCTCCTTAACCTGGTGCAGCCAGAGTCATTTTCAAGTTCAAACGCTGCAGGAAAGATCCCTATATTGCCAGAGTTTTCCCAGTTCGGAGGGAGCTGAGAGAAAAAGAGAGCAATCTTTTTACTAAACAGACCCCAGAAGGAGCTTCCCTTCCCCCGACGCACCAACAAAATGAAAAAAAAAATACATGCTGGAGAAAACCTCTGAAAATGGAGGTGGACGTGATGGGGGTTTGGGAGAAGTGTGTGAAACATGCCCCAGGAGGAAGGCACGGCCTGGGAGCCCAAGGTGGACTGATGCCTAAGTGATGAAGTCAGCCCCTGCCAGCCACCTGTTGCGGCACTTCAGACTCTGAGTCTTGAGCATTTGTTCTGGCGGAGGCACCGGTGGAGGGCTTCTGCCTTTCCTGACCCTGACCCACCGTGCATTTCCTTGGCTGCTTGGCTCAGACTGCCAATCTGTGAGCTGTTAGGAAAAGGACAGGTGAACACCTAAGTCAGTGTGAGAACTCAGTCTCCTGACTATGAAACAGTGTAACCACACCGGAACCCTCAGATTTTTAATTGATTTGTTTTTGTCTTGCATCATCTTAATTACTCCGTGGGATGCCACAGGACACTACGCAGGCGCTCAGTGGCAGGTGTTAATTAGCATTCGCTTACACAATAAAATATATGTCCCCGGACCGTGTATCACCAAGGCCCTTCCAATTAGAAAATGACAAAGCTACATTTCTGTCCTTTGCGGGGCTAGCAGGATGTCTTCTTTTATAGAGCCACGGGCCACTCTAATTCCGAACGCAGGGTTGCGGTCCTTCACCGGACGATTTGCTGATTTAGCGTTCTTCATCAAATGTAACTAAAGGTGGTGATCGATTTTCCAGGCTGCAACTGAAAGCACTGGGACAAGGTCTTCGGTCTTATGTATTACACGAAGATCAAAACCACGCGTGGAACTCTCAGACAGTAGAAGATACCAGATGCAACATCCTGTGCTTGGAGCTAGGAAGAGGAAGCTACAGGAATATCAAGAGCTGGGGATTCTAAACACAGACTTGAGTTCTTATTCTACTTACCCCGTCTGGTGCTTTGGGGTTATTAATCTCTCTGTGGATCAGCTTCAAGTTCTGTAAAGTGGAAGTAATGACGTTTAAGTCACAGATCTTTACAAATGAAACGAACCAATGCAAATAAGAGTGCTTTGTATATCTTGAAACAGTGATCAAGGACCTGGAGGAGGAGGAAAATGAATGAACTGTTCGGTGCTGTTTGGTTAGCTTTTGTCTTGCAAGCCTTGCTAGGTAGTCCTACGTTATGAGCCGATGAACTTGGAAAACACTTCTGCAGAGAAACCTGGATAAAACGCCGAATTTACGACCCAGGAGTTTCTAAGTGTCTGGCAACCTTCGCTAGCGCTAATGTTAGCTGAGGATGGAAGTGGGATGGGCACTAAAACGTCCCGCTCCGACGCGCTACTGGTATTTATCTAGCTCAGACAAACTGAGGGGCCATCGGGCCCCTGTAACCCAAAGCTCCGCTCGCAGAAACTTTCCCGCGCCCGCCCCCACTCGCAGATCCTCGGCTCAGAGAGAAAACGGTTCCCACCCCTTCCACGCCCCCGCCCCACCTCTTGGTCCCCTTTCCAACCCCCTCTTCTTTGCCCCGGGTGGTTTGTTCCGAGTACAGATAAATAGTCCTGTCAAAAGGCGCAGCTCGCGTTGCGAACGCCAAGCCTGAGCCGGCCGCCAACTTCTCGGCCGCGCTCCCGGGGTCAGCGGCGGGGCTCCCGCTCTCTCGCCGCCCTTCTCGCTCCCGCGCCTCCGGACGCGGACCGGCGGTTCTCCCCCCAACCTGCCCGGCTCCCGCCTCGGCCTGGGAGCGGAAGGTGGAGACCGCAAGTCTGGCCTGAGGAAGGCAGGCGGGCGCGCGCGGGCTTGGGAGACTCGGTGATGTCCACTGGCTCGGTGAGCGACCCAGAAGAGATGGAGCTGCGGGGTCTGCAGCGGGGGTACCCGGTCCCCGCCTCCAAGAGGCCGCCCCTCTGCGGAGCCGAGCGCAGCTACGTCTCGCCCAGTGACAACTCCTCGGCGGAGGAGGAGGACCCCGACGGCGAGGAGGAGCGGTGCGAGCTGGGCGCGGCCCGAGGCGCTGGAAACTGCAAGAGGAAGCGGCAGCGTGTAGCTGGGGGCGGTGGCGGCGCCGGCAAGAAGCCCCTCCCGCCCAAGGGCTCGGCCGCCGAGTGCAAACAGTCGCAGCGGAACGCGGCCAACGCCCGAGAGCGCGCCCGGATGCGTGTGCTGAGTAAAGCCTTCTCCAGGCTCAAGACCAGCCTGCCTTGGGTGCCCCCCGACACCAAGCTTTCCAAGCTGGACACGCTGCGGCTGGCTTCCAGTTACATCGCGCACCTGCGGCAGCTGCTGCAGGAGGACCGCTACGAGAACGGCTACGTGCATCCGGTGAACCTGGTAGGGATGCTGCGCCAGGCCCGGGGCCACCGGTCCAGAGACGCCAGGGGTGCTTCTGGCCACCGGGTAGAGTGGGAGGGGGGGGGGAGAGCTGAAACCGGAGGTTGTGGAACCGTCGTGAAGAAGCCAATGTAGATGCTCCCCATTCGTGGAGAGGAAATAGCCACCCCTCTGTGTTTGCATCATTCTGATCATTGGACAGGGTGCTTCGTCCAGTGACAGATATTGGCTCATAGCCTACTTCCGGGGTGACTCGGGCTCCTAAATGAACTTACTGCCCACTTGCAGGTCAAGTGTCAAATCTCCCGAACGCAACTTTTTCCAGCTAAAACGCTAACACGTTCGATTCCGCAAACTGCTTTCTAAAAGGAAAAGGAAGGAGAGAGGGCCGCGCTATAGAGTGACCAAAAAGAAAAAAAGAAAAAGAAAAAAAGAAAAATTTAGATACTTTAATTCTTGAAGAATTGCAATGATTTCCCCAAATGGGATTTGTCTGGAAAGTCCCTCTCGGACCTGCCAACTCTCCCTGCTTGGGAAAGATCATAACCTATTTTTATGGGGCCCAAGTTTTTACTTGGTGTTTAGAGTGTGAGAGAGAGAGGGAGAGAGAGAGAAGAGGGGAGGTGAGGGAGAGAGGGGAGAGGAATAGGGAGGGGGAAGGAGAGGGAGAGTGTGTGTGTGTGTGTGTGTGTGTGTGTGTGTGTGTTGGGGGCACAAAAACCCAAGCTGTCATGGAATCATCAGGGAGGGCAAATCTGGAAGGAAGTGGGGAAGGACACTTCACATCGTTAATTTTTTAGAGAGAAGACCCACAGATTCCCAGAACACTCATAAAATCTGAGCTACTTAAAGCCAAGAATGTTCCAGGGTTCGCTTTATAAGAGCGGTTTCACTTAGAGGTCATTTCTCCTTCAATATCTGACTTTCTTTTTATATTTACAGACATGGCCTTTCGTGGTTTCAGGTCGACCCGACTCTGACACCAAAGAAGTTTCTGCAGCTAGCAGACTCTGTGGGACAATCGCTTAGCTCAAACTGGAACTCATTTAATTGGGATTAATAGTTAAATCTGCGGTTTGGGGACCCTGGAGAGATTGGAGAGAGCTGGAGAACCCCACAGCAAGGGAAGAAAGTTTCATTGGATTCTCCTAGACTCTCCTCCCCTTCCCTGGCACTGCGGCCACGACAGGTGGCAGACTTGGGTGGGTGGGGGGGCGCATGACTAGAGCACCAACCACGAGACTGCAGCGGATCAACACTTAATTTTTGCGGAAAGAGCATCCACCCATCTCAGAGATCTCACCTCCAGCGAGCGTTATCGGTATAAACTGATTCCCGCGCTGCCCGCCGAGCCTAGCGTCAAACTTCAAAGAGGTTGTTTTCCAGGCTCAGTCAGATAAATCTGTGGTGGTTCTACTCTGCGCACAGCAGTTAGGCTTGCTCAGAACGCTCTTCACCGCTGGCTTTCAAGACAGATGTGAGAGTTCCATCGAGTAAGGTTTTAAGTTGCAAAAGAGAAAGAATGGCACACCTGGGTCAGGTTTGTATCGCTCCC